>JADKLZ010034037.1:0-18274 GCA_021533235.1 Biomphalaria straminea
TTACAGTATAGCTAAAGGGAAAGAATGAGGTTACAGTATAGCTAAAGTGAACGAATGAATTAGCAGTGGAACTGATGAGAAAGAATGAAGTTACTGTGTAATAATAGAGAAAGTATAAATTAGCAGTATAAAAGTTTAGAACGAATGAGATTACAGGGTGACAATAGCTAAGGAATGAAGTTACAGTATAACTATAGTGAAATAATGAAGTTGCACTTACATTATAATAATAACGAAAGAATGATGTTACAGTCTAACAATAGCAAAGAATGAAATTATAGTCTAACAATAGAGAAGAAGGAAAATGCGATTTAAAAAAAAAAGATGTTTTCTGAAATCAACTTTGAAAAAAAATCGATCTTTTTACTTTTCAATGCTTGAATCGCTTAATTAATTAATTGAATAGTTTTTAGTTTAATTGAATTTTCCTAATGGATTTAAAGTTATTGCGAAGTTGACACCAGGTCCATATATATCGGTAATTATCGTTTTAAGAGGATGCCATCATTCACCTTTACATCCCCCCCCCTTCCTATGACAGGTATTCATTACTCCAGGGTTAAAACACGCACGTTCTTAAATATCAAAATGTATATGTCTTCACTTGGGGATACGACCTCAAACCCTCGGTTGTGTTGCCAGGAGCTGTATTGCAGTTACAACTAAGGTAGAGACGACTTCTTGTTTTGTTACGTATGCACTAAATTAATTCAAAATTATGTTAAAGGAAATAGCTACATATCTAATCTTATAGGCATGAATTACATATGTTCCTCAAAAGATAAGATTATTAGCCTATGTCCTACGTGTATGCATTAGTCTACCTAAGCGTGCATGCTAATCAGCTAAGCCAATGGTTATGTCCATTAAGTGCACACATAAGTGGACTTCCTTGAAATGACACACACACATTGCCTACTATCTTCGCACCCCTAAAGCCACTGCACACGCCAAGTGACCTAAAAACAACAACCGGAAATGACAAAATTGCAGCCAATCACTTACCATCGTCTGCTCTGATGAGCACGAGGAGAGCCAAGACAAATAGCAGCGCTTCTTTCCACATTGTATCAGCCTCCGTGTCCCAACTCTGTGTATGTCACAGCTAGGGACCGAGTGTCCACTGGTCAGTATTCCCTGGACGTTGCGTCTCGGGAAGGGCAACAAACCCTGGACTTTGCTTGGTTTATTTTTGTGTTTTTTTCTCACGCTGGTCGGTATCAAGAATTATAATCCCTAAATCAAAACGGAATCGGTCAGCGGCTAACTAAAAAGTTAGCTTGGCCGACTTTAAATTGCTGGTAAATAATGAAATTGAAGCATTCGTTTTGGCAAAGCAGTCAGACCTAAAGAGTCTGCTGCACATCGCCAAAGGTTCTGCGGGCACTGTTTGTATTTTATATAGCGCCCAGAAGAGGGCAGCCAATACGAAAGCGCCTTGCAAACCAGCTAGACCGGATGGGCGGAGACTCTTACAAAGATTGGCAGGTAGACTTCGGAAGTGAAACTAAAAGAAAAGAATATATATTTTTTTTAGTAACGGGGGAGGGAGGGATGGAGAAAGGGGGTAGCCTTCCTTTTCAAAGATGAGTATAACGTGACCTGAAGAATGAGCAGGGGTAAAGGGGGGGGGGAGGCTGGTGCCAGAGAGAGAGAGCAAAGAAGATAGAAGAGAAAACCCCCCAACCCAACATGGTGGGAGGAGGAGGGGGGTAGCTTCAGAAACTCTGGGTAGTGGTAATTCTGTAAGTCGCCCATCTTGTGGCATTGTTGAAACAAAAATATTCGTTTCGCCTTAGATTGCGAATTTCCTTCCCCCCCCCCCCCCGCAGCTTCGCCCCTGTTGCTTGCTAAGCTCCACGGTGCCCTGGATAAAAAACAAAAATAATAAGCCAACCCTTGTTTCTCATGGAGAACATTATAAGAGAAAAAAGAAAAGGGATGTTTAAAAAAGAAAATAGAATTAGTCTATGCTTTATAACCTAAAGAAAATAGTTACAAAGGCGTTATGCCCCGTGTGTAAACATAGATACGTGTTGGAGGTTAGAAGCGAATCACTTTTATAAACAACTGGGTTTTATGTGTGAATGTATGTGTGTGTGTGTGTGTGTTTGGGTGTTGCCTTGTGTGTGTGTGAATGTGTGTGTTTGGGTGTTGTCTTGTGTGTGTGTGTGTGTGAATGTGTGTGTGTTTGGGTTGTTGTCTTGTATGTGTGTGCGTACCCCTGTGTCTCTTTCAGTGAGTGTCTGTGTGTGTTTGTGTGAATGGTTGTCTAGATATGTATGTATGTATACATGTGTGCATGAATGTAACTGATAATTTGTATGTATACTTTGTAAATAATAATAGTTATTAATTTATAAATTGTATTATAAATTGTATTCTAATTACTTTTGCGAAGTCATGTGAAACTCGTTTGTTCATCTTTAAATTTTCGGATCGCAGGCTAGGCCATTACAGAGTGTAAACAACAAAAGGGAGTGCAAAATAAAATGATTAAACAAAGAAGAACATTTAGCGCTTCAGACTCAAGCCTTACATTTTGACATTTTAGTCGTTTTTGACTTGTTTAGGACGTTTCTTCAAAGGTTAGGGCGCCCTTGCTCAAACCTCATGTAGGGCAACAGAGTCTAGAAGCGTGCAGGGTTTGAATCTGGGACCATCGAAAAGCGTATACCAAACACCCAGCAAGGGTATTGGACGGAAGGAGGCTCGGAGGCTGTGCGGTGAAGCGCTTGGCTTCCGAACCTGGGGTTCCGGGTTCGAATCCAGCCAGCTCTCATGAGTACCTGACATTAGTTGGGGAAGGCGGTTTGCCTTTGTGCTGACAACATGACACTCTCGTTAACCGTAGGCCCCAGAAACAGAAGACCCTTTTTTTTTTTATTATAGCTTTTATATAGCGCTACTTTCATGCTTACAGCATGCTCAGAGCGCTTTGGTCCAATCTCATTTGTGGACCAGTGGGGGGGGGGGAGGGGGTATCTAGGAGTTGGTTTCCCGTGCTGCCTTTGGGCGCTCAGTAAACACAACTCTGCCCGAGTCGGGTGTCGAACCTCGAGCCCCCTTCTAGGTAGCCA
The DNA here is from genome assembly GCA_021533235.1 of Biomphalaria straminea. Lineage (NCBI taxonomy): Eukaryota > Metazoa > Mollusca > Gastropoda > Planorbidae > Biomphalaria > Biomphalaria straminea. The sequence goes on from JADKLZ010034037.1 coordinate 3,081, forward strand.
AGCCAAGCCAAGCTCAAGCCGCACTTAGCCACTCGACCACGCTTCCCTTTACATCCTTTGCTATATAGACCACAAGGTCTGAAAGGGGAACTTCACATTTTTTTTACTACATGTACTTATTCGTACACCTTGCTCCATTGTATCGCCATTGGAAACTGTCAATAAAGTTGAGCCGAAGTCTCTGGAAACTCTAGGCCAGTCAAAAAAGGAACAAGAGCTCTAGTCAAATGTGAATATTCGTTTGTTATGAATCACACAGCTCTATTTTGTGTCTGTTCCAGTTTCTTAATGTTTTCTTGAGTTGAGGGGGTCCCAAACAAAGGATGCATATTCTAGTGTTGGCCTAACAAAGGTTGAATAACATTTTAGTTTTATATATTTTTTTTTTTGATTTTTTAGAAATTTCTTTTAATAAACCCCTACTGCTTGGTTTGATTTTTAATAGTTTCATCGATATGGGGATTACATCACAGTTTTTCGTGAAATGATTGTGAGGGCTCTCTTTTTCTACCATAACCAATGCAACGAAACAGTCGTGTAGCTATGGAGGGGGGAGGAGGGGGGAGAATTTTAAAATCCCCCCCGGGCCCCCACTTGAGAGGGGCCTTAAATGAGGGACATTGTACATTAAAAATTATATATTTCGAAAAATGCAGGGCCCCTTAGAGATGTCGATCCCCCCGGGCCCCCAAACGATGGAACATTCCTAGCTACGCCCCTGCAACGAAAGTACTCTCGCATTCTCTTAAGCCCCCCAAAGGGAGTCTTACTTTGTTACCCCAGTTGGTCTTATCATTTCCACCCTGACGCCACTTTGATGCTGGCCCCAATCGCCAAGGCGTATTGGATATGTCTCACCTTGAAATTAAATGTTTCATGACCGTAAAGGGTCCAGATCAGGGGTGGACTAGGTATCGAAATAGGCCCTGATATTACCACACAATCCAACCCACAAATAAATTTTCATAGTCGAGAGGCTAAGTGCGGCTTGAGCTTGGCTTGGCGTGGCTACCTAGAAGGGGGCTCGAGGTTCGACACCCGACTCGGGCAGAGTTGTGTTTACTGAGCGCCCAAAGGCAGCACGGGAAACCAACTCCTAGATACCCCCTCCCCCCACTGGCCCACAAATGAGATTGGACCAAAGGGCTCTGAGCATGCTATAAGCAAGAAAGTAGCGCTATATAAAAGCTATAATAATAATAATAATAAATAATATGATGTGCATCCTTAGTATCAGTTTTCATATTCAGTAAAGTTTGAAAAAGATCTTCTATAAATGTGAGGCAAGGGTGAATCAGGAAAAAGATCATTAACGTTTTAATTTACGTTCATTCAAAGTGGCCCATTTGTCGGCAGCCCCATTGGGCTGGCTGCATGACTACATGAATTGCGTAGCACGTAATTGTCTTCTTTAAAAAAAAATAACGTCTGTAATCTACAAGATAAGACAACTATTACGATAATTAGAAGTTTAATTTAAATTAAATAATGATGTGAAGTGGATAGCTAGCATAACTGCTAGGGAAAGCAAAGGCCCGGTAGGTATGACCTTTTTAAGGGCCCTTTTCATTTTGACATCGTGACATGAGACAATGGCGTAATATTTAATGTAAAAACAAATTTCGGACACTCATTTCGGGGCTTCCAGGGAAGATTTTCAAATTTGGACACCCCCCCCCCTTAGCTACGCCACTGGGTGAAACCGGAAGTGTCACAATCCCCTTTCGGTTTCTCAATCCCCAATCCCTATCGGCTTTGGGGACATTTAACTAGAGAAAGTTAATACAGTTGGTCATTTTGTATGGGCAACAAACAGCTTCACCTTCCATTGACTCTGATGTGTTATATTTTTACCCACTTATAAGATAATAATAGCGCGGGGAAAAAAAAGTACCATCAAGTGCAGAGATGAGAGGTCATAAAGGTCATAAGGGTCAACCCTGACAATATTTATGGCATGGGAAGTTAATTGCTGCAAAAAGTATTTGTTGTTTCATTATTCTTTTTATTTCCTTCATGCCAAAAGAGTGCACATCTGTCAACGCCAATTGGGGAATTTTCTTTCAAGAAAGTAGTGCAACAAAAAAAAAAAAAACATCCACAACTACACTCACCCCCCCACACACACACATACCTATGCATCTACTCATACAAACACACGACAATACGACACACATATATGTTTAACTGTTGGTGCTTTTTTTTTTTTCTGTAATGACAAGTCGATGTATTTTTTATTTTGCACAAAAGTTTTTCTTGGGTTTTTCCCACAACCTTTTTCAAATAAACTAATACCTAGCAAAAAAAAAAAACAAAAAAAACTGTGCAATGAAATATTTGATTGGCGTTTACATTCTCAAATCCAACATTTAGCTTAGTTGTTTTTATTTATTTATTTTTGTCAGAGAGGACAAAAAAAAGTATTATGAATAGATAGAGACAGACAGAGAGACAGACAAACAGACTAGATAGATAGATAGATAGATAGATAGATAGATAGATAGATAGATAGATAGATAGATAGATAGATAGATAGATAGATAGATAGATAGATAGACAGACAGATAGATAAATAGACAATTTACTTTTTTTTTATTTGACATTTCACTTAGTAAGCAATTATTTTTTTAATGCGTTTTTTTTTTCAAACGCTCATCCATACTTCCTACAATGTGATGAATTATTTGACAGCGGTGATGTGGATTGACACGGGTTTTTATCCACACCCGTAACTTAATAACACACTCATATATATGTATAGGTTTGTGCACAGACACGTGGGGAAAAAAATAAAATAAAACAACCCACAAAAAATAGGTAAAGTTAAAAAAAAATAAAAATCATAACATAGATGCAACTGACGCGCAAATCATGTGCTGATTTGTAAAAATAAATGCTTAGTTGACAAAGTAGATTCACCATAGATATTAGACAGAGACTTAAATATAGGCCTATTCATATCAAGTCACAAATTTTCCCTACATAAAACTCTCTTATTGGCCAGTCTATATTTATTTATATCTATGGGCCCATTATATCTAGACTGGAAACCGGAAACAAATTCTTATCCGCGATTCGTCGATTCACAAACTTATGTGTATAGATTTTTTATGTACGCAACTCTTTTTTTTTCAATCTCTTAGGGAAGTCGCCCCAATCAAGCAGTTCTTTCTTAGAAAAGTAATGATCTTTAGTTTACAAAGTTTAGAAATAATGCAAAATCATTTGTCGGATTTTCTTTTGGAATGGACTAGAAGAGTGAAAGGATCAAAGCGCATTGAGAAGGCTAAAAGCATGAAATTGCGCTTAACAAAAACAATTAGTAAAAAAATATTTCTAATCAGACATATTTATTTTTGTTAGTCTAAATCTATTACACATTTAATTACATGACTAACCGAACTAATTGATTGATACACTTACTATGAATTTTGTTTTACATTTTTTTTAAAGTACTTGTATATTGTATTACCTCACTTTTTATTCAATCTTTTTTTTACACAAAGTTTGGCATACACCATATCTTGTAAAATAAGCACTACATGAGATCGTTATTGCCTTAAACGTCTTAGTCAGCCCCTACACTGAATTTTTTCCCTAATTATTCTTATAGTTTTTATATAGCGCTTGTTAAAGGTGTGTTTGTATTTGAAGGTTTCTTGTTGTGCTGGTGAAATTACGAGTTCGAACAACCAATAACAGATAGAGTCAATAACTTGGTAACACTTGTTTAACTTCAAACAATTTAATACGTAAAATAAGGACACAGTCAGAAATCGTGTTGCTAGTTCTAGGCGTCACGTCCGTCTCTATCTTTCGTCGTTATGTAATCCTAGTTTTTAATCCCTACGTCACGTCATTCTATAGATACCCGATTTTCCCAATACTTCTACGCGTCAAGTCATTACATATTTCCTCCCCCCTTTATCAAAAAAAGAAAATTGTCAATCAATTTTTTTCAGTCCACAAGTCCAAAACTCTATCTCCTACTGTCATATGTCTTACAATTTACATGGCCATTATTGGGGAAAAAGACCACAAACATATATCTTGCTCTTGAGTCTTGACAAACACCTTGACACCTTGAATTCATGAATACAAGTCCACATATGTACAGTTCTACTATAATTTATGGTAGGAAATAAAATACTGTTCCAATCATCACTACTGTCGTTGATGACGATAAAGTACAACACAGTTCATTATCATAGTCTTTTCCACTACCAACGCAAAAGTCCATAAATGATTACACTATGTACACAATCCTTAGGTAGTCTCTTCCATAAAGAACACAGAGTCCATCAATAATTAAACAATGCACAAAGTCCATAAAGTCCATAAATAAACAACGTAGTTCCTTTCATGAATAATGCAAGAGAGTCCCTCAAAAACGAGCCACGTGTATAGTAGTATAGTCCATAAACAGTCATATGGGCGATGCCTTTGCCGACTCCATAGGCATAAAAAGTTAAAGTGACATGACAGTTCATAGTTTATATATGGAGATGCCTTTGCTGATTCCATAGGCATATAGGTTTAACATGGCTACTGTCACCAGCATAGCGTATGTGTAGGCTACTGTCAACAGCATAGCGTATGTGTGAATACTCGGAACATCACCAAACCTTTCCTGTCGGACAAAATGTAATATTTGTATCAGAAAAACTTTTTCCAATAAATTTACCTAACTTTTTTGTTGGGCACTAATAAGTTGTATCTTCTCTCCACTTACCATTTCCAATTGACCTAATCTTTAAGTAATGAGTATTAATGATTTAAAAAAATAAAATAATGACTTCAGATGATCATACTTACTTTAGTTTATACTTTTGTCCTCATTACTGACATTTTATAATTATCTCCCTTGATTAATAAAAAAAATCCCAATTAAAATTAATTGAGTTATCTCCCTTTCAAATGAATAAAATACAGTATCCATACAAACAACTTATTCATGCCCACTAATCAAAACATAACAATATACATGCATCAATAAATTAAAATCAATGAACATTATTTACACTAGTTCTATCCTACAGTAACTCTTGATAACATATCTGCCACGATATTAATTTCCCCTTTTATTGCTTGTAGTTCAAAATTATATTCTTGTAGAATCAGAAACCACCTATACAGTCTTCCATTTTTAATACTTTTTTCCTGCATGAATTTTAATGGCTTGTGGTCAGATAGTAATATAAATTTATTTCCTAGTAAATAACTTTCTAATTTAGTCACAACCCACACAACTGCCAAAGCTTCCCTCTCTATGACACTATACCTTCTCTCAGCATCAGATAATTTTCTACTAACATAAATTATTGGATGTAACTTATCATACTGTTGCATCAAGCAACCACCTATAGCACTACCAGAAGCATCAGTAGTAACATAGAATATTTTGGAAACATCTGGTAATCTTAAAATTAAATCTGTGGAAAAAATATGCTTAATCTTCTCTATAGCTTCTATACATCTTTTTGTACAATTCACTTTTTTAGGCTGCCCTTTCTTTAATAGTTGATTTAGTGGGTCCACAATTTCTGCTAAGTTAGGTATATATTTCCTATAGTAATTTATCATCCCTAATATTGATTTAATCTGTTTCTGTGTTGTTGGTACCTCTATATCTAGTATTTTCTTAACATTATCCTCAATGGGACTGATGGTATTATTCTTAACTTTATGTCCTAAAAATGTGATTTTTTCTAAACCTATCTCTACTTTTTCTGATTGAACTGTTAACCCATTATCTTTGATTACTTTAAATATCTCTCTGATCCCTTTTAAATGTTCCTCCCAATCCTGATGAAAAATACAAATGTCATCTAAATAGCATATTACATTTTTCCTATGTCCTATAACTGCCATCATCATTCTATTGAAAGTAGCTGGAGCATTTACAAGCCCAAAGCTCATGAAATTCCATTGTAATGTTCCATATGGAGTGATAAATGCAGTGTAAGGTTTAGCTCTATCAGTTAAAGGAATTTGCCAATACCCTTTTGTCAGATCTAATTTTGTAAAGACCTTAGCATTAGATAACTTGTGTAGTATGTCATCAATGTTAGGCATAGGGTAAGGATCAAATTCTGTTATCTTATTTAACTGCCTATAGTCTATGCATAGTCTTATGTCCCCATTCTTTTTCTTTGCTATAACTATTGGTGAAGCATAAGCTGAATTAGATGGTTCTATTATTCCTAGTTTTAATAAGTTATCAATTTCATTCTTAACTTTTTCCTGTAAGTGTAGTGGAATCCTATAAGGCTTCATAAAAATGGGTTTATCACTTGTTAGTTTTATGTCATGTTTTATAATGTCTGTTTTCCCTGGCAAACTTGAAAAAATTTCTTTGAAATCACTAACAATGTTCATTATGTCCCTTGCCTTTTCTGGAGATAAATTTCCCAAATTTAACTTTTCCCATGTTTGATTATCTTTTGTTTCTAATATAGGTATATTTTTAATATCATTTTCTTTGGTTTCCTCATTAATTAGTACCATGAAACATTCATGTATTTGATTATTAATTTCTTCATTTTCTGCATTTAAGTTTTGAATTTGATTAGTTTGATTTTCATTGTCTACCTCTGTATCTATCCCTTGAAATTGTTCTTCATTTCTTTCTGTGTATAGTTTCAAATTATTTATATGGTAAGTTTTTATTTTCCCATTCATGTTTATCTTGTAGTTTACTTCACTTGTTTTGTGTGTGACAGTAAATGGTCCTTTCCATTGTTTTCCTAATTTGTTTTTTAAGTCAATTACCAAAAGTAATACCTTATCTCCTACTTCTAACTTTCTTAATTTTCTTTTTTCATTTAAGTTCTCATGCACTGTTTCTTTATATTTCATATTATTCTCATAAGCTTCTTTCCATATCTGTTTTAAATCTAATACTGTTTCATTAATATTTTCATTTTCCTCTTTGTCTATAATTAAACTTTCTTTAAAAATTTGTATCTCATCCCTGGGTTTCCTTCCATGAACCAACTCATATGGTGAAAATTGAGTTGCCTCATGAATATTATTTCTAAGAGAAAATAGAACAAAGTTAATATATTGATCCCAGTTTTTCTGATTGTTTTCTATAATTTTAGCTAACGCTCTCTTTATAACTCCGTTTAGTCGTTCGCAACAACCGTTGCCCTCTGGGTGGAATGCTGAAGATCTAATATGTTCTATGCCATATTTTAATGTCCATCTTTTAAACAACTCAGATGTGAACATAGATGCATTGTCTGATAGCAATGTTTTTGGTATCCCATGTCTCACTATGAACTTTTGATCTAAAGCATTAATAATATTCTCTGTGTCTATATTAGATAATGCTACTGCTTCAGGATATCTACTGAACATGTCCACTATTGTTAATATATATCTATTATTGTGCTCAGTTTTGGTTAAAGGTCCTATGATATCTATTGCTATCTTTTGAAATGGTTTGTTTGGTTCATCCATTGTCTGTAATGGAGCTTTACCTAATTTACCCTTAAGTCCTCTTCTTTGACACATGTCACATGACCTTATGTAGTTTGATACAGTTACCTTCATTTTAGGCCAAAACACTTGGGTTGCTAAGTTTCTGAAACATTTCTTAATACCTCTGTGTGCACTTAAATTACTATCATGTGATAAAATCATGACATCCTTCCAATACTTTTGAGGTAAAACTAACTGTTTTATTTCTCTACCATTTAGTTTTGTTTTTCTAAACAGTATTCCTTCTTCTATGACAAATTTCTCAATTGGATTATTGTTCCTTTTATCACTAATCCTATCATAGATTTTCCCAATTATGTTATCCTGTTTTTGTTCTTGAGCTAGTTTGTTTGTTCCTTTCAATTCTTCATTTTTAATTTCTTTAGGTACCTCTTTTTGTTGCTCTGTGTCTATATGCTCATGACTTTGTATTTCAACTTGTTTTAATTCTTCTTCTTTCTCCTTATTTTCTTCAACATTAACTGTTTCATTACTTATATTACTAGGTTTCTGTGTTTCTACTTTAGGCTTATCTTTAGATCTAGTTATAACCATATTGCTTATATAGTTATCTGGTTTTGTCTTTTTGTTTTGTTTAAACATTTCATATTTCTTTTCCCATGCTTCAATTTCTTGTTTGGAGCATTCTTTCAAACCTGTCAAATTTCCTATTAGCATATCATGTCTCATATTAGGCATAGCTACTCCCTCACAATGACCAGTATAGAATGGTGTCTCAATGAACACTTTAAATACTTTAAACTCCTTTATACTGCCATCTGCTAACTCAACTTTTCTACTATATCCCTTATAGTACTGTGGTTCAATCAGATCAGCCCTGACGACCAATGTATTAGATCCACTATCTCTAATCGCTTGAATAGGCACATTGTTTATAAAGGCTGGATAAAAAGCAAAATTGTTTTTGTTTTCCCTAACAAAATAAACTCTATCAGAATTTCTACTTTTGTATTCCCTGCTTTTGTTTCCACTGTGTGTGTTATTACTGTAATTGTTGTTGTAGTTGTTGTATCTATTACTACTGTCTGATCTGTAATTGTTCCTATCATCTGTTCTATTGTAATTGTTTGCACTACCTGATCTATTGTGATTGTTTGCACTACCTGATCTATTGTAATTATTTCTACTGTTTGACCTATTTTGTGTTCCCCAGCAGTTCATAGCTAAATGTCCCTTTCTATTGCATCTGTAACATACTACATCTCTGTTGCTTGATCTATTCCTACTATTATTGTATCTAAAATGTTGGCTATCCCTACTTCTGTTTCTACTCCTATCAGTATTTTCTTGAGTGTATCCAACTAAATCAATATTCTTTTTGTCTTTACATGAAAAAGGGTTGTTAGGATAGGCATTTTTATATGTTCTTATGATTTCAGTGACATCATCTAAAATTTTAGGATTTCTCTCTTTAATAAAAGATTGTAGTTGGGGGTCACATTTAGCAATGAAATTGTCTACTAGTATAAAATTCTTTAAACTCTCAAATGAATTTTCAATCTTCTCAAATCCTAGCCATTTAGTAAAATAGTCCTTTTCCATATTTATAGTGGTTTGGGGTTCTGTCTGATTAGATGGAGTATTATCAAAGTATTTTTTTCTAAATGTGCTGGCATTGTGGCCATATGCATTGAGCAGTTCTTTTTTTAAAGTTTGGTAGCTATTTTGCACAGTGTGATCATGATTTTGACATATTGTAAGAGCCTGTCCTTGCACAAAATCAAGCAGAATTTGAGACCATTCCTCCTCCCTTATATTACAGTTTGTCATTTTTATTTCATATCTTTTTAGATAGTCTGAAATGCAGTCCCTAGCTTCTTGGAAAGGTTGTAGTTTTTTCCTTAACCAATGGTTATTGTCACTTGCAACATTAGTAGTGTTGTTTGTATTACTATTATTATTACTACTATCAGTTTCATTGTGATTGTCTACACTGCCAGTATTGGAATTATCATTTGTATTAGAGTTGTTTGATTTTTTCTGTTTCTGTTCAGCCTCAATTCTTAGTTTCTCAAGGTCATATTGTAATTTCCTATCAGCCTCTTCTTTTATTAGTTGAGCTTCCCTATCTTTTTCTTCCTTTCTTTCTTTAGCTATTCTATCTGTTTCTTCCCTTCTTTCCTTATCTATTCTATCTCTCTCTAATGTCACCATTTGTTGTACATAGCTAGCTAGGTCCTTCCCTTTAAGTTCTAGTTGCTTTGCCTCAGCAATAATTTGCTGGCGAAAAGTCTCCATATAATCATATGGTGGAGCTGTTGCCATTATGATTAATTCAAATAGTACAAATAATACTGTATTGATATGGCCTCCCTACTGGCCTAAATATCACAATTTAGTTAAATACTTTTTTACAATATATAATGTATATATATACAAATATAGTCAATTCTTGACACCTTTGCCTTATCTCAAATATCAACAAATATCAATTCAGTGGACTTACTCACTGCCACAACAACATAGATCTAGATTTATATTAAACTCAAGTGGACTTACTCACAGCCACAAACTCTTAAATGTAATTGCAACTTAATTCAGTGGACTTACTTCTGGCCACATACACATGTACATGTATAAATATACCTCTTATTGGACTTACTTATATTGCCAAATAATACTCTAGGACTATTCTAGTCTCTAGTCTAGATTCAATATACTCAAATATACTCAAATAACTCAATAATATACCTCAAATAACTCAAATATCTCAATATTATACCTCTCAACAGTAAATCACACTTTAGTGATACTGATAAAAAAAACTCTGACCACTTAGAATGTGTTTGAACACATCTACAATATGTCAACCGATTAAATCGGGACAAAAGATCTATATATAAATATAAATAAATCCTTAGACTCAGATGTCTTTAGGATAAATAGATCTGCGTTCTCATGAGTATATAACAATGTAGTTATAACTCGAAAACAGTCTAGAACTTATACTAGACTAAACATGGCCTACCTGATCTCACTTAAGATAAAATTAATAATATATAATAATAATAAAGTAAAATAGACGTAATAAGACACAAAAAAATAAATCTAGTCTAATGAGGTGAGACTTTTTTAAGGAAAAGACAAGAAAGGTACAACGAATATAACGTCACATTACTTGTAAAAAAAAATATAATATAAGATCTAGATTGATTTTATGACAAAGATACAAACAAGACGAGACAATCTAAACAATTACTGAGACTTCATTAATGAGTAGACCCACTTTCTATTGTGCCCTTATGGCGCCCTCACCAGGCAATCTACTCTTAACAAAGATCTACTATCCCTATAGACTTAAAACTAATGGAGAAGAAGATATAACTTATCTTAGTCAGAATCTGTTAATCGGTCCATGGAACGCCCACTGGTCAGCTTAACACACGTTCCCCACTGACGTAGGTAAGGTAAGGTGTGCTCCCACAAAGGCTACTTGACGGCAGTACAACGTTATGTCACTCTCTCCTGGTGCTGCTCAAAATATGGTACAGGTACGAAGTCCTCTGGTTCGGTCAGGTTCCACGGCTCACGGTTCCGGAATGTTGATCTGTTGGTGCTGTCTTCTGGTTTCAGGTCACTGGTCAGGAACAAAAGTCATTGAGACAAGCTGGTGGTGCTGTCTCAAGAGAGATGAGGAAAAATGGCTAAGTCCAACTCTCTCTTTTGATGAATAAAACGTTGTTCAACTTTAAAAGTTGAATAAAAAATCACGCAGTGTGATAGTAGGGTTTATCATCACTCGTGTGTAGATGTAGAAGTACAGCAACACTACAACAGTCTTGCGAATAATAGATCTAATCCAACAAGCCAAGGTGACGAAAGGTGACGTCAACCGTCAACGGTCGACTTGTAGATCCAAATAGTACAAATAGTAGATATATCCAGAGGTGACTTTCCGTACTCCAATAAAATATCCAAACTGCCGTAATGAGGTATACTGGAGGTATATTAACGACTGACTGTCCTTAAATACTTGCAACGGACGAAATAACTTTCTTGCAATGGATCTCGAGTGTTAAGACTTGTAGATCTCAGAAGACAAAATGGCTGGCCACGCCACACTGTGACTGGTAGAGTGAGTCCAAAATAGTTTCGAACTTTTCTTCTTTTGATAAATCCACTGGAATAAGCGATGCCAAAAGGATCCAGCTGCAGTCCAGACCTAATGACACAAACGTAGGCTAGATCCAGTGAAAAACTGATAGTCAAGTGTACTTGTCAATATGTAAACTGTAGATCTAAGTTGTAGACGAAATCGAAGATCCAACTGACGCCTAGATTCAGAGTCAAAATCGGCCTGTCGAGGGTCGCCACTTCTGTTAAAGGTGTGTTTGTATTTGAAGGTTTCTTGTTGTGCTGGTGAAATTACGAGTTCGAACAACCAATAACAGATAGAGTCAATAACTTGGTAACACTTGTTTAACTTCAAACAATTTAATACGTAAAATAAGGACACAGTCAGAAATCGTGTTGCTAGTTCTAGGCGTCACGTCCGTCTCTATCTTTCGTCGTTATGTAATCCTAGTTTTTAATCCCTACGTCACGTCATTCTATAGATACCCGATTTTCCCAATACTTCTACGCGTCAAGTCATTACACGCTTCTTTCATGCTATTAGCATGCTCAGAGCGCTTTGGTCCAAGCTCATTTGTGGATTTAGTTCCATTTGGTACATAATGTTGCAACAAAGAGGTCAACCAGCCAATATCTGACTAGGATAACACCTTTAGTAAAATCACTAAATTTAAAAAGCCTTCAGGATAGAAGACTCAAAGTAAAGTAGCAATTATAGATAAAACACCGAGCCATATTTTTCTAATATAAAAACAAATCCAAATAAAATACTCAGACAGACACAAAGATAAAGGTGCATTCTTCATTCCATTTGCTAGGACAAGTGTATATAAATGCTCACTCTTCTCTAGTGCTATTAGACTCTTAGAGCATGGAATTGGTTGCCCGAGCCAGCCAGGAAAACCAGTGACTTGGCAGACTTTAAGTCAATGGTTAACATGAATGACTAGATGCATGACGCGTAGGACGTAATCGTCTTTTTTTAAAGTAACGTCTGTATTTTATAAGATAAGATATTATTTATTGACAAAACGAGTGTTTTATGGCTTATATTGCGTGCTTGTGTTTCTTTAGTATTCCTTTCTCGTCCAGGTTGACCTTGACGCTCGAACTTTTGATCAACGGTCAGTGGCGTAGCTAGGGTTGGAGTGGGCAGAATTGGAAAATCTCTCCGGGCCTCCACTTGAGGGGGGCCAAATGAGTTATCAAAATTGCTTTTTACATTAAATATTAAGCAAAATTCAGGGGCCCCCAAATGATTGTAATTTCCTAGCTACGCCACTGTCCACTGTTCATGTAATACTAGTCGTAGACAAGCTACTTTTCTATATGGCCTCATTAAAGTAGGGTGTAGTTTAGTTAGGGGTAATTTATTCCAGTTATGATATTTTGTTGACAGTATATAAACAAGATTGAAATTAACATATACGCATTCAATAGTAAAAAGGTTAAATACGCAGAAAAGATAAGGTCTTTAAAATGGAGTTTGATCTACACTTTTTTGACACCATAAGCTATTTGCGTCAGCCAGGGCCGGCCTAAAAATTGCGAGGCCCTATGAGAAACTAATTGTGCGGGCCCCAGTCTTTGTAGGAATAAGCATAATGTCAAAGTTAAGATTTTATATGGGAAAAGACTTTCGTCTTTGCAATACATTTTTATTAAATAAAAGTTGACAATGAGGTTTTTTTTTTTATCGCGCGTAGGATTGGCACCCCAAAATGACAATTTAGTTTATTTTTCAGGAGATTGTTATGCGATTTCATAGTTTAATAATTTCAGGAAATTTCCAGGACTTTTTCGTATATTTTGCAATTTCACGAGAGATCCAGAAAGTCCTCGAAAATCAGGAGGCCTCAAAAACCCTGTTATTATATATAAGTTGTAATGTTTTTATTTAATAATTTAAACCTAGAATTAGCACTTGGCCTATGAAAGTTTGGGGCCCATAGCGGCCGCATGGGTTGCAGTGGTCTAAGGCCGGCCCTGGTGTCAGTTCATGAAAACATTCGCACCTTATAGCCAAAGGAGATGTACATGATCAATGCATATTAAATGAGAAACACATACACAGCGTCGTAAGCAGACCTCGTTTGTATTTACTGAGTACAGGAAAAGAATGGTTGAAAAATTGAAGGGCACGACATGGTCTAAAATGTGTCGATGTGTCAAAAAAAAAAAATGAAATAAATCGAAAGACAAGCGCCTTACTATTGAGTAACCAAAGACACTTTTCGTGTAAAAGTACTGGTCGAAGCGACCTCATTCAGTAATTGATAGTTAGTAATTTCTATTCCTCTCTGTGTTTTGCCTTAAAGACAGAGGAATGGAGAAAGACGGTCGACAAATCTTGCATAGTGTCCCAACGGTCTAACAGACCAGGTAAAGGTAAGGTGAAGATAGAAATTAGTAATAACGGATTTGTTTGCCTAAATTTTGGCAAAATATGTAGGTCACAACTAAGTTTGTTCATGTGAACTGCTAAACTCATTCTAAATATTCAGAACCGAAGACAATTCTTTTTAGCGGCTCACGAAAGTGGAATAGAAGCTATTAGATTTGTGTAGTTTGTCGGTCCGTCCCGTTTAGATCTCATAAACTAAAAAAGATATTGGAAATCCGACATCATGATATTTTAGGCCTATCAAAGTTCTTTTTTTTTTCTGAAAGCGAAAATTTTTATTTTTTTTAACTCAACTATGCAAACAATTTTTTTTTCTGAAAAATTGAAACCTGCCTTTTTACCTGCCTGGGTGGACCACTTCGGGGACCGATTTTAAGTTTGCGTTTCCACACAAACTGTCTTTGTAACCTTGTTTATTATAAAGTTAGTACGTTCAAAACAAACAAAAAAAATAATCTTTTTTTTTTGAAAGTTTGCATTTTACTGAACTTCATCAACCTCTCGGAAATTCCTCCCATTTGTCACGAGGCTGGTTACTAAGGTCATGTATCAGACGCAACAGCATGCTGGCTCTTATCGGCCCATAAAGGCATGTTCCCAGCACCTGTGATGTTGCCTTACAGGCGCACAGTGTTTGTGTATGTAACATTTCAGAGTCCACACGTGTAACTTGCGCGTGCTTTTTTCCTCTAGATAAACTTAGATCTAAGTTGTTTGTATCAAGACAACGCATGCAGTTTCTATGCCGATAGAAATAAGACATAATGTGATTCACGTCTCCAAGAAAATAACAAGAAAATTTTTTTTTTTTTAAATACCGTATTTAAAAAAAAAAGCATATTTTAATTTGAATTAGTCATGTAAATAAAGTTGTAATAGATATAGAGTAATCTAATAATAGGCTTGTCTTCGAATCCGAAGATTAGTGAGGAATACTGTGTTTCCCGTGGCTGTGCAGTCCCAGCTGTGAACAACATATTTTGCCACATCCAGGGCAAGCAAAACCATTGTCCGCAGGTGGTCGGTTTAGATTTTCTTTTCACAACAATAAAAAGCATTTTTAACTCTTTCTCTCCGAACAAACGATACCAACGTTGATTCCACCAGAATGTGGTAAATAATTATGGAGACAAAGAGTTAAAATAAAGGGCGAAATGTAAACGGGGGGGGGGGAGTAACGACCTGATTTCGAACTCTTGGCTCAAGCCCC
>JADKLZ010034039.1:0-27725 GCA_021533235.1 Biomphalaria straminea
TTTTGCAATTCTTAACTAGAACATGCAGGCGACATTTTAATTTCTTTAAGTTTTCTCCCAAAGCTAGTTTAAAATCTAGACTTTTAAGAAAAAACTAGAAAGATTACATGTTCATCTTAAATGTTGAATACGACAGAATACATTTTGAAAATGTGAAAGTTAATCTCCAAGAGGTAAGTATTTTTCTTCTCTATTTTATAAGCATCTTCCTTCTCTATTTCTTAATTATCTTTCTTCTCTATTTTATAAGTATCGTTCTTCTCTATTTTGCCTTACAGTTGATGTTTCCTAAAAGGAAATTGCGATATTTCCCGTTCTTACATATTTCTTCGACAGCTCATTCAATATTTAGGACATTTAGATGCGTAAACGAAGAAATATTTAGATTACATCTTATAGAAATGTGTAAGATGATTTGACAATAAATGGAGTACTTGTCTATGTCTGCAATGTGATCCATTGGATGCTGTTTGATTGTCGGAACGATCTCAATAATTTATTGATATATCAATTTTACTCTTTAATTTATTTCAAACAAATTCTAGTGACATGTCATTTTTTTATTAAGTAAAAATATAGTTAGTTGAAGGGCCTGATTCAGATGTCCAAAATGGTTCGAGAGTTCGTCCCTTTAATGAACCATGTGACGCGAGAAAGGCTTTTATCTCGTGGCCAGGATGAGAGATTGGCTCTTCACCGAGCTCTCTGTCAGGGGACCCCCACCGACCAGGTGATCCTTTATTCACACCCGTCTTTACATGTAGCACGGTCTCCGAACCTCAGCATGAATTCCTCCTTTCATGCGGGTTGGTAAACCACCCCCACGCGGGGGGTCCCTTTATGCCTATGCTGTCCCACCGTACCCGTGGGGGGTCCATCACCACTCGTATGGGCCCCTTTGGGAAACGGGCTGGTGGGGTTATCGGACTGGTTAGCGAGCCATTATTACATCCCTACCACGTGTAATGTACCCTCTCTCGAGGATACTTGTGGTAGCTCACTGAGAGCTATGTGTGCTAAAGTTCTTAGCCTATCCGACTTCCCGGGCGGACGTTTCCACGGAGGCGCCACGCTGAGGCGATTGTAGCCGATTTCCTCCGAGTTGAAGGGCCTCACTTCTTTCATAACTTAATAGAAAGTTTCTTTTAATCCAAAGCTAACAATCTCTTCCTGCCCAAATAGAAGTGATTATTACCCCTGTTTGTTCTCCTTCACTTTTTAACTTGTAACTTACGCTAGGTCTCGGACTGTTTTGAGTTATTTATTCCGCATTTATCTACGATGTCTAAGGAGTATCCATAAGGTGCGTTGGTCTGACCACATACCAGACACAGAAATTTTAAAGCTGTCCTACATGCACAGTATTAATGCGACAGTAAAAAGGTCCCAACTCCGATGGGCGGGACATGGAGTCCGCATGCCAGAAAATCGCCTTCCCAAGCGACTTCTGTATGGAGAGTTGTGTACAGGAAAGCGCTACGTAGGCGGCCAATACAAGCGCTACAAAGACACACTCAAGAGCTCCCTCAATGAATGCGGTATCGACATTCATGGCTGGGAAACAGTAGCTTTAGATCGCTCCTCATGGCTGTGAGTCTCGGAGTCTCAAGATTTGAAGCAAGAAGCGTGGCCAGTGTGATATAGCGCCGAACCAACAGAAAGCAGAGAGAAGAAGCAGGCCCTATCTGCAACTGACTAAACTTTGTCACTAAACCCACCCATGTAGTAAATCATCCCATAACTAACTCCCTGTATTATTATATTATTATTATTACTATAACTTTAATATAGTGAATATAAAGTGAAAGACATGTTTTAATGAATGAAGCGTTGATTTAGCGCTGTTCAGAATCCTTGTCACTTAACTGCATTCCTTTATCCGTCATGATGGTAACGCCGACCATTAAATGAAAATGCCCAGCTTGTAACATTCAAATATGTACAATATTTAGTTGGCAAATTTTAACTGATATATTTTTTTTCTATTTTACTACATACATTGCATTTAGATGTTTTTTTTACACCCAAGAAGTATTAAGAAAAATAATTTCTGACTCACTGCTCTTCAAAAGTAATTTTGAAACTCATAGCTTGCATCGCCTCTTTTGTCAAAGGTTTACTGGTGTGTGCGCCGGTTGCTCAAATCTGCCACTTCTATCAGTGAAAGTAGTAAATGTTGCCCCTTTATTTCAGACTATTTCAGTATGTCTTTGTTTCGTATTTTTTTCTGCAATTCATAATTAGATCTTGCAAGCGACATTTTAAAACTTTTTTGAGACTCGTACGTTTAGTTGACTACACCAAGAAGTTGCTATACATATGAGAAATGTGTAGTTAATCTCAAATAAAAATGGGTTTCTTCTAAATTTTACCTAAAAGTTTTGTTTCCTTAAAGGAAATCGCTTTATGAACCGTTCTTACATATTTCTTCGACAGCTATAGTTAAACTTACGGACATTTAATGACATATACAAAGAAATATGTAGATTACATCTTACAGAAATGTGTATGATGATTTAACAGAAAGAACCGCTTTTGCCTTCATTGAAAGGAGATCTAAATGGTCTCTGCCTGGTTATAAGATTCCTTTTATACATTTCTCAATATCAGTTTTACAACTATATTGGTTTCCAACACAATTCTGTTTTATATAAAAAAAATTATTACGTTTTTTGTAGAGCATCATTTTGTTTGTTAAAGACTTGAATAGAAATTTGTTTTGTAAAACAATGCTAACTAGTCCCCCTGCAGAGACCAATCGTTATAGAAGGCCAGAACCAGGGCCGGTCTTAGGCCACTGCAACCAATGCGGTCGCAGTGGGCTCCGCGCTTTCATAGGCCCCGCGCTAATTCAAAGTGTAAATATTAAATTGCAAAATATATACGAAAAATTTCTGGATATTTCTTTAATTTATTAAAATCTCCTGAAAACTCTTTAAAATCAAGAAAAAATAGACAAAATAGTTATTTGTGGATGTCATTCATTGCTAAAAATTTTAATCCTACTACTGATCGCAATTTTTAACTTAGTCGAATATTTTTTTTCTTGTACAATTATTCTCCTTATTCCCATACAGACTAGGCCCCGCGCAATCAGTTTCGCATAGGGCCCCGCACTTGCTAGGACCGGCCCTGGCTAGAACACTGACCTGCAACGTCACAAATCGTGGGCAGTTTAGACCAATAGCTTATTACCATGTCACAGGTTAGCACGACGTTGTAACGAGCTATTGGTCTAAACTGCCCACAGGCTATGACGTGAAATGTTATGGTGCCTTCTATAAGGGATGGTCACACCCGTGCCCACATCTTAAAGGTTAAGGCGCCATTTGTTTCTTCCAAATACTTTAGAAGTTAGAACAAATACAAATAATGTGTAGGTTCATCTCCAAGAAGTAAGAAACCTTTCTTCTCTATTTCATAAGCTTCTTTCTTCTGTATCTAACTATCTTTTTATCTCTATTTCTTTGGTATCTTTCTTCTCTATTTTAGTTTTTAAGGTTTTGTTTCCTAAAAGGAAATTGCGATATTTCTTCGACAGCTCATTTTAAATTCTGAACTTTTCTTGGCGTAAACGGTCATGGTAAAGATGCTCTATTGAGGGTTGATCTCTAGAGCTATCAATCCAAGAGTTACGTGTCTCCGTCTAACACGATACAATTTCCCTATTAGCCTAACAAAGCATTAACACATTTCGTCTCCGTTCTTTTCCGTTTAGAAGGCTAATAGAAACGAATGCAGAAATAACAATATCATTGTCTTCAATGAGTTACATGAAAATATTTGTGACCTCATTGCTTATCCAACAGAGTGCCGTTTGACCAGTAACGTTGAATAACAAAATAAATAAGTTCAAAACTCAAAGCAAAGACTGTTCTCACAGCCCAGGTCAACAATCGTTCAGAATTTGACAAACTCAACGACCAACCGCCTTTACTTTTCCCCAACTAATGTCAGGTACCCATTAGTTAGAGCTGGGTGGACTCAGAGGCGCCCAAGGATGCAGTAATAAAAATCCCAGCCTTCACCAGGATTCGAACCCAGGACACCCGGTTCAGAAGCCAAGCGCTTTACCTCTCATCCACCGCGCCTCTGTGACGCACCATAGAAGACGCATATTGAACGGGACTATTAACGTTTGGGATATGTTGGATTAGAGATTATAAATGAGTTAGCGATAGAATCTCTAGGGTAGAGACGTGTTAGTACTGTTACTTTTACTGTGGCCAATTATCGTTATTAAAGTTATTTAAATGTTCGCAAGTGTTGAACATATTTTGTCACTTGTTATATTCGATGTATTATTCATTGTGTTGGTCAGCAACTACATTGAATAAAAATTGTTATATCACAAACAGTGTTATATCACAAGCAGTGTTATAGCACAAAAAGTGTTCTATCACAAAAAGAGTTATCTTTTTACTAATGTTGTAGTTTTCTGTGTAATGTTAGGAAAGCGATGAAACTTTTTTAATCCCTGCTTTTAGAAAAAATAAAATTTCAAAGTCATAGTTTGCGTTAAGTTACCACCCATCAAAGTCATTATTTATTGGACCACAGATTTGATCATATTGTAATCTTTCTTTTTCAAGTACTGTCAGCAATGACCAGAAATACCTCTGTCTTTTTTTTTTTTTTTGAGTTTCTAATTAATTTAATTCTATCAGTATTTTATCTATTTCTATCTCTATTTGATCTAATTTTATATCTAGTTTCTCTCCTAGGAATCATTCTTGAGTTTCTAGTTTCAGTCCTCCCCCCCCCACTTTTTTTTTCTAATTCCTATATTTCTATACGACGGGCAGGGGACAGCGTAAAAGATATGAGTGAAGCTTTTGGGGAGCTGGTCATGGTTCTGAAGTGGGGTTTGACTTCTAGACCTAGCAGTATACGAGTTATACGTTCCCGGGCAACATTTAGTAATGATATCTACTTAAATGGGCTGCTGTTTTGATCTTTGGAGCCCATGGCAGTCGATATGCCTTAGAGTCACTGACATGCATACGTCACAAATTTGATTTTAAAGTTTTTTTTATTATATCACATCAAGTGATCCGCGGTAAAACGGTTTACATGAGGCACCATCTGGGGGTCTCAGAACATGTCTATTCCACATCCTTACCTGTTGAGCTAATGGCGTGGTTCCGTTCACACTTAAAGCAATAGTAGGCACATAGAAACATATATTGATGGAAGATTCTAGAATAATGAGAAATGGTTATGGTAGCCTCTATGGGCAAGAATTACTTGCGTAAATTAACAGTCAAGCCATGCCTTTTCCATATCGTATGAAATGGTTTGGAATGATATGCAATCACTTTTTATTTCATTTTTACCAAAATATTAAAATGTGTAAAGTTTAACTA
The DNA here is from genome assembly GCA_021533235.1 of Biomphalaria straminea. Taxonomy (NCBI): domain Eukaryota; kingdom Metazoa; phylum Mollusca; class Gastropoda; family Planorbidae; genus Biomphalaria; species Biomphalaria straminea. Next base: position 5,367 of record JADKLZ010034039.1, read on the forward strand.
GTGATACACATTTAGAGATGTATATATATTTATATAAAGATCAAAGTAAATATTGACAGCGATAATCAGAAAGCCCTCTGTATTTTTATGTTTCAATGTAACCTAATTCTATCTCTATTCTATCTAATTCCATCTCTATTTTACCTAATTCTTTCTCTATACTACCTAATTCTATCTCTATTTTATCTAATTCTATTTCTACATTATCTAATACTATCTCTATTTTATCGAATTCTATCTCTATTCTATCTAATACTATCTCTATATTACCTAATTCTTTCTCTTTACTACCTAATTCTATCTCTATTTTATCTAATTCTATTTCTATATTATCTAAAGTTATTTCTATTTTATCAAATTCTATCTCTATACTATCTAATACTATCTCTTTTTTACCTAATTCTTTATACTATGTAATATTATCTCTATTGTATGTAATTCTTTTTTTATGCTATCTAATTCTATCTCAATTTTATCTAATTCTTTCTCCATACCATCTAATACTATCACTATTTTATCGAATTCTATCTCTACTTTTTCCATTTTCTCTGCTAAGAATCAGTCTTGAGTTTCTCGTTTCAGTTCCGCCTCTTCTTATCTTTAATACCTATATTAATAAACGATGGGCAGAGGCAGCGTAAAATATACGCGGGAAGCTTGTGAGGGGTCATGGTCATGGTCCCGAAATGAGGTTTAACTTCTAGATCTACCAATGCACGAGTTATTATTTCCCGTACAACACCTAGTAATGATATCTTCTTAAATGGAATGCTGTCTTTTTTTTTTTTGTAGCCCGTTGAAGTAGATATGCTTTAGATACACTGGACATGGTTAGGTCACACAATTGACTTTAAAGTACTTTATTATATCACATAAAGTGATCCTCGGTAAAACGGTTTACATGAGGCACCATCTGGGGTCTCAGAACATGTCTAGTCCACAACCTTACCTGTTGAGCTAATGGTGTCGTTCCGTTCACGCCAAGAGCACTAGTAGGCACGTGGAAACATATATTGATGATGGATATGAGAATAATGAGAAGTGGTTACTGTAGCCTAATTGGTGTCACCTACCACATGAGGAAGGCACCAAAGGCCAGTCATCGAACCAAGATGGGCGAACTATATATGATGTCACATAAAGTGTTCTATAACAAAAAATGTTATAGCTCATAAATTATTGATCACATTTATTTTACAAAACCTAAACCAACTTTTGGCAATTAGCATTCATCATTAAGTGGACTATTGTGCGTTATTATTCAAGCCTAGAGCGATAGGCCTTTATTGTTTTCGGTGATCTTATATCTAATTATAAGTCATCCCCAATACGCACTTAGTAAACTAAATGAGCACAAACTAATTAAATCTAGGACTAGATAAAAACTGAGAAAAATTGACTAAACTTCTAGCGAGGTATCGCTGCTGGAGGTAACCATCGCACAATTTTACAATTTATGTGCTTCACTATTTAGAGAGTTATTAATGCCTCATTTAACATGAAAAAGTTTGTTAAATGTTATATTCTCTTATACAGTATTTGTCTTGCATACATTTACAATACGTGTCCATCTCTCTTCATTTGCATTCGGTTACACGATTTGCTTTAAAATTTAAATGTCTCATTGGAACAGTGTAAATGTTGGAATAAAGAATTGTCCACCATGAACACGTGGAAATACGTCACTAACCTAAAAAAAAAACTTAGCAAGTTCTGAATTATCACTAGCTTAAACTAACAGGCTTAAGGTTGTGAAGGGGTCAAGGAATATTTACAAAATCTTGGTATTTGAAACAAATGAATCTTATTTTCTCTTAACAAAGAATGAGCAACCTAATTAGAGCTTGCAAGCGACATTTCCCAGATCTTGAAAAGGACATTCCAAAAGTTCCTCAATACGTGAACGTTTAATGCATAAACAAAAATGTTGCTTGCATCAGTATTAAGATAATCTGTAAGAGACAACTATGAGTTTGTTTGATTGAGTCACTATTGATACTAGCTACTGATAATTCAAGCAATTTTTGACTCTTAACATTATGCATTGTAAATTGTAATTACTTTATAATAATGTAAAATCAAATAGGATGTCTAAAAGTTTTTCAAACGTTCTTCTGTTTACAGACTAATAACAAAACAGGTCAAAAGTGGGCAACAATTTCGTCACGAAGAAAATCCTTTCAAATAAATTAAGATGCTTTTAATTTTATAGCACAAAAAGATTATTTTCCTACACATGTTTTATGTCGGATGACGCGCTGTATCACATAAAGTGGTTCTCGACAAAAAGATTTTAAACAGACCAACGTCTCGGCACAAACCAATTTCTGATACTTAATTGGGTATCATTCACACTTGAACTATTATTCAAATGGGATGCGCATAAAAGATTACCTATGATAAACAAGATTATACATAGGAGATGTTTCTGCTGCCTTATTTTCCTAGATGTTTTATGTCGGATGACGCGCTGTATCACATAAAGTGGTTCTCGCCAAAAAGATTTTAGACAGGCCAACGTCTGTAGTCTCGGCTCAAACCAATTTCTGATACTTAATTGGGTATCATTTACACTTGAACTATTTGTAAGATGGGATGAACATAAAAGATTACCTATGATAAACAAGTTTATACATAGGTGATGTTTCTGCTGCCTATTTAGGTAAAAATGTTTTGTCTAAATCGACAAGCAATAAGTCCTTGTTGTAAAAATTTGAAAATTGTTGAAATATAGAATACAATATTTCATCCATGCCTATTCCATCATTTACATTGGAGAGAGACCTATCGCTTCTTGAATGTTTGTCAATGAATAATTCAGAGTTCAACTATATGTGTCGGAAAACAATGGATGCTCCCAAAATGAGTCATTGGTTTTGGTTTCGTACTCAGACGGGGCAGAATCTGGTGAGACTGCTCAAGCCAATTCTGGAGCAGCAGAGATCGCCACAGTACTTGCATTTATATTTATCTGTCCTAGGGCTAGTTGACAGGGCAGCTTTCTTTTTTTTTCTCTTGGCAAAGCTCATACCATTTTCACAATGTAGACACGCAAAGACTGGTAGCATAGCCTAGAGAAACTCTATCCTGTTCTGTCTCAAAATGTTCTTAAACTTATTTTATATCTCTCATTCTTGTACTGCCAAGTCTAGTCTCTCCTACAGTCTTCGTATAAAAAAAATATATATATAAAAATCCCAATATTTATATTTACGTTGCTCAATTAGCATTGGTAAGTTTCTCGTTTCTTTTTTTCATCAAGATTTTATTTAAAAAAAAAACAAGATGGGGCCTAATATGAAGTGAGAAATATATGCATTGGGGGATTGTGGTATAGGGTTAGGGAAAGGTCATGGGAAGGTCGTGGTTATAGTCCTCGCGTGAGGCTTGACCTCTAGACCTAGCAATGAGTTACGTTAATCCCCAAATACCACAATGTAGTAGACCTGACATTCAAAGTGGACAGGTGTGGGTTGGTGTTTTTTTTTTTTTTTTTTTTTGCACTTGGAGTGGTATTAAATCTTAAAAATGCATTCCTCTGACTTGCTTACTCTCACAAAACCAACTTCTTATTAAAAAGAAGTAATAATTACTTAAAAGAAATAAACTTTTTTATATAGATCTAGAACATTAATGATCACAATTGAAATGTAAAGGATATCCATATCATTAGAACCGTGAGAGTCTCACTGGGGCCATGTTGAGAACACTATTCTCTTATAACATGGACAAGGAAGGCGGCAGTTCTCTTTAGAGTTTCTCTGTCAGCGTACAGAGCCAACTCCCCATGCGAACCAATTTCTACCTCACTCAAATGGCCATTTTTAGGATGAACCAACCAATACTGCAGTGCCAGATATGTCATGTTGTGATGAAATATGTCGACAAAATTAATTGGTATTGGCTATGATAAATTTTTGCTTTAAGTACAGAAAAAAAATCACAATGACGCAACAGCTGCCTGATTGAGAGCCAAGGAAACCATTAAATGTCTAAGGACATTGCTTCTTTTCCGGGTGCTATCGATCTTAATTGTTATTATATTACAATTTTACACTTCTAAAACGAACTAAACATTAAAAGTTATGATCTTATATAAATGGACTAGCAGCGTTGTTTCTTTTTCTTCAATTGACTTCTAATAATCATTGCTATAATCTGAAACATCTCGGAGCCACTAGTTCATTCTTTAATATTTATTCTCTTATTCAAGATATGTCTTGAAAACATTTAGTATATGCTAACATGCATAAACATTTCATTTTAAAATGTTGTTTCAAGTCTCGTGCAGAACAGCGTAGATGTGGGTAAGAGAAACATCCACACTGAACACTTACGGGGGGGACATAATACGGAAGGGAGATAATCAAGTTGGAAATAATGCTTAAACTGTACGTAGTGAATTGGTTTATTCAAAGAAACAAAGAACAATCGATAACCAATGGGACTGTCAAAAGAATTGAGCCGAAGGCTCTTCGAACTCCAAGTCCACAATGCCTGTGTAAGACATTGCTATTTGCGATGTATCTGTCACTCCGGGCGCATGGAGTAGAATTCATACATTACATTTATAAATACAGCTGCACATTTAATATTTCAAATGAATGTTTAGACTTTCGTCTTGGGGCTAATTATTTCATGTAAATGGACTAACATATTCTCTTTGTATGTCACGGATTCATATGATTTGATGTCTACTTTCACTCTAGACTCTAGAGTGTCATTCTAATATTTCTTCCCTAGCTCTCTAATACAGTCTTTAAAAAAAAGATTTTAACAACTCGACATACTTAACTAACAGTGATTTGTAAAATGTCTAAAATACTTGCACTTGAAATATGGCTAAGCTACTAACAAGGAGGTAATACGTCATGACACATTTTTTAAAAATAAATTTTCAATCTAAGAAAAGGACAACTAATCGACCATACCCCTCACTGCTACATGTATTACAAAACTGATATTAGGCCTACTATTGGAAAAAAACATGCTTTAAATTAAGTGTATACGATGTTAAATACATATGATGTTCTTAAATGTATGGTATAAATGAAACAAATCATTTTGTAAATCGAAGACTGCGGTTGTCTATGACACAATCAATGCATTAGTGTTTTTTTTTCTTAATTGGGGTGTTTTAACTATCACATAAATTGTAATTATATAAATGAGAATGCAAAAGCGAGCAAAACAATTATAATAATATCACATAAATTCTCAAAATATTTTCGAGCCATGACACAATTCTTCAATTCCAAATACAAATAACAGGCTTGCTAAAAAAAAGTGTGTAGAGACACAAATATATTTCAAATAAAATTATTTATACTTTATGTGATAGAATTTGTAAGGCATATACATAACAAATTTTTATATCACATAGAATGTTATACCTCACAAAGCTTTATATCATATAAGTTATTATACTTTGTACAATACGAAGCTTTATATCACATAAGTTACTATAGCTTGTAAATTACAAATTTATATCACATTAAGACACTAAATGTTATATTACAAAACTTTTTTGTTTTACATAAGGTACAAAAGGGTCAGAACATGTCAATTTGAAAACGTTTTGTTTGTGAGCATGTTATGTGGTCCCATTCACATGGTGAAAACCTGGACAATTGAGCTTGTGATTAAGAAGAAAGTAATTATAATTTGATAATCCAGTCTATTTACTGTCATGATGGATTATAAGCGTCAGGAAAACCTTTGAGCCTAAAAGCTTCTTAGAATCCCACCTATAGGTATCCATTTGGTAAAGTCTTTCTGTTGTTTCAATACAGAGTTGAATTCCTCAGAGACAAGGCTACAAAATACGTCACGTTTGGGAGTACCTTAGGATGCAGAACATAAGGGTAAAATTATATTGCCTGGAAATCATTTGAGGCTATATCTACTCATTAATCATAAAATACAAAATACAAAAAGATGTCTTTTTCTTTTATCTCTGTTTCTCTCTCTCTCTCTCTCTCTCTCATTTTACCCCATTATTGTACCGACGCATTAATCCATATCGTATTCACCGAATACAACCTCGATGTAGGCCTATAAGCCCCAATTTATGCATCAAATAAAAACCTCGATGTATAAGCACCAATTTATACATCAAATAAAAACCTCGATGTATAAGCACCAATTTATGTATCACTTAAAAACCTCGATGCATAACCACCAACGTGCGCAGCCCGATGTACTAAATACATCATATATGCATGAATGGTGAATTGAAATGTTTCTCTCCAAACAAACGAAATTCTTAATTAGTTAATAATTCGTATACCTACTAAATTGTTTATATTTCCACATGTCACACTTGGCATCATGGGAAGACGGTTTATTTTTTTAAAAAGTAACAATAACTATTATTAGGAAGTTTACCATACACAGGCACGTTGCTAGGAAACACGCCTGTGAAACTGACCAATACTAATTATTAAAACAATTTTTTTTTAAATATTGATATTAATGGGAACAACATCCCATAATTCCTAGTCTTCAGCATTCTATGCAACGTAAACATTTTAAAACCTTCCTAGTGGATGAGTTTTGTCCTGCCCAAGTGCTAACGTTGCACTTTATTGAGTCTTGTTTTAAACCTCCTACATGCTTTAATCCCTTCTACCAGTGTGTAGTTGTATAACTGTATAACTACTAATTAACATGCTTTCAAATGAATTAATGTATTAGTCTTTAAGGAAAAACAAATATATCATATAATCTGGGGTTCCTCATGTAGTCGCCTATTGCAAAAACGGGCAAGACGAGGAATATATGTTTCAGAGTTGCGCTCCCTTGTACGCCTGCAGCTAAAGATAAAAAAATAATTCATTGGAATTGGGTTCAATAATAACATGCATATGCGCTTTCAGTGTAAATAAATGCAACTAATTTAATTCTAGGTGTACCAGATATAGACTTGAGAATACGTACGTAGACAACGACGTGCAATGTTATCTAAACATAGCTTTAGTCCGATTCGCTTAACTTTAACTCTATTCCACCTCATTTTGAAATCATTATGAGTTCAGTGTTAAATACATTTAACTCGTATGCATTAATTATGTCATGTTTATTTTTAACTGTAAGCTTAACCTTTTTGTTATATTGTTTTTTTTTTTGTTTTTTTTTTAGTTTTAAAATGAATAAACAATGTTTTATCATGGTTTAAAAGGAAAGCACTCACTAAACGTTAACACTAAACATATTGAAGAAGGTAACTCTATGATAAATCTGAGTTACGAGGAACCAACAATCTGAAATGATTACACTCATAAGATAGACAGTAAAAAAAATGATTTTGTAAACATTTAAGTCTTGTAAGGCTTATACGAAAAACAAAAAACAACTCTCCCTTGCAAAAAACGATATGACTCTGGTCGTTTGGTTTACGGGAGGGTGCGCCCTGGGCTGTTGATCGAAAGTATCAATGGTCCAGGGTTTGAGCCCTGCCCACTAAGTCGTTCGTAACTATCGATATTATGAACGTGTTCTTTTGTGTCACGTTTCTGCTTTCATTCTACATAAAAATACATTGAAGAAATGGTCACTAAAGTACTACTATCAAATGTAATAATGAAGTATCTTCCTATAAATATTTTATAACTTGCTCTTTGTTATATTTGTACAAATGTACTTCTAGAAAATGGTAGAGAACATAATGAATTTATTTCTTCAGTGTTATATTAGTATTTTTCTTTATACATTTCTGAACTATTTCTTATTTGTTAACTTATAAAGTCCTTGGCAATAAAAATGTTTTGCTATTAATATGAGCTCCTAACATTGATTTACGGAGAAAGACAGATCTCTATGTATAATGCAAGAAACTAAAGGGATTAATAAAAAGATCAGAAGATAAAGATAAAAAAATATGGAGAGAATAAAGTTATTAACAAATAAAGCAACATGTAAATTGAACTGTGACAAAGCAATCGCAGGCGGAAATACCACAAAGAACTAAAAATCTAACTCTATACTTTTTAATCATTTTAATCTTAAGCTCAGGTTTTATTTAAACAACAGTAGAATTGTCCCAAAGACCATAACCGAAAAATAGCAACCAATAACGAAAGACACATAAAAAGTGATTTAAAAAGAAATTACATTTATACATAAAGAAACATATTTATCACAATAATCTCTTTGCAAGACATTGTACTATGACTATGTTAGTGTGACTCTTTTTTGTCATTTCGCATTTTCCTTATATTTTTTTAAATTACAGATACAGTTTAACTTTTAAAAAATGAATAATTTTACAAAATGTATCAAATAAAAAGAATCACATAACAATTACTGTCAGCTCTATGACAGCATGTTAACTAAGCAGTTGCGATACATAAAATCATTTTTCTTACAACAAAACTAAATCCTTCGATTTCAATGTTGAACTTTATATCTCTCAACATTAACATAAAACTAATTTGAAAAAGATCATATTCGTCACTATCGTATTAAATACTCACATACGACACAAGTATTTATCGTTATGGGTTCGAATGTTGTATATTAAATGAAAAGTAAAAATTCAATAATAAATTAAACTGTAATAGAACTTAATTATTTCAAGCACAAAAAAATCCTAGATTCAAGATTGTTATTCTACTGGTGACGATCTCGTCGTTAAGTTTTATGACTAACGACTTACCCTAACTTAGCAGAGGAAGTTGTGAATCTTGGAATTATGGCTTTAAAAGTAAAGCTTTCAAAAAATTCGCATTGAATAAACTGATACAAGTCTCTATCACTTTTCAATCAATGTATCATGCGTCCTTCATTATGCATTAAATGTTAAGCTTTTAAACATTAAAACCGCAATGAGGACGTGAGCATAAAAATATACCGTGGTGTAATTCCGGTGCGATTTAAAGTCATTTAGACGAAATATCCCTAAGTAGAAAGTCCCGTCTGTCTAACATTTTTATTTTACCAAACAAACTTACAATGTAAATTTCGTTTCACGCAAACACCCATTTCATGTTTTCTATTTTATTCAGAAAGCTAATGTAAATGCCTTTCTTTCTTCGATACCAAAAGTTAACTCCGGGACATAAAGTAAAATTAAAATGGGCTGTATCGTGACATTTCTGTCTCTTGGAAGCGTGATGACTAAGAGGGATAGCGCCGGGCTTTCCAACCGAGGTCTGGGGTTGGAATCCTAGCTAAAACTTGGATTTTTTGCTATTTCTGGAACTTTAGGCGCCTCTGAGTCCACCCAGCTCTAATGGATACCTGACATTAGTTGAGGAAAAGAAAATGCGATTGGTTGCTTTGCTGGTCACATGACATTCTCGAAAACCGTGGACCATAGAAATAGATGGCGGTTACATCATCTGCCCTATAGACCACAAGGTCTGAAAGGGGAACTTGTACTTTACATCTATCTATAATAAGTCTTACGTCAATTTCGCATTGCTCTCTGCTATATAAGCATACAATAAAATCTTTTAACTTCATTATGTCGATTTTTGTTAATATAGAAATATTTGCAAACTTTGCTTCCTGTCTATTGCCCTGCATAGTTTTCAACTGCCGTGTTGTTTTTGTTTGTACAAATTTACTGGATAAAAACGGTGGACAATATGATGAATATGTGCTTCATTTTTCAACTACTCTCTTCAAATTTAAAAATTATAATTAACTGTTAATTTATACAATCCTGGAATAAAATTACTTTCTGAGTTCACAAACATTAGAGGAAAGAAATGATTTCAGCTCCTTTATTAGTTGTTCTGTACATAACACATCCTATTAAATGTTAATAAAATATATCATGACTTTCTCTCATGAATCTCCCATCACTTTCTACCATCATTTTCTACCATCATTTGTTAGTGTTCCCCCTATTTCTTATAAAAAAAATAATTTAAATTTCGTTGGGAAGCGTGGTTGAGAGGCTAAGTGCGGCTTGATCTTGGCTTGCTTGGCTACCTAGAAGGGGGCCCGAGGTTCGACACCCGACTCTGGCAGAGTTGTGTTTACTGAGCGCCCAAAGGCAGCACGGGAAACCAACTCCTAGATACCCCCTCCCCCCCCACACTGGTCCACAAATGAGATTGGACCAAAGCGCTCTGAGCATGCTATAAGCATGAAAGTAGCGCTATATAAAAGCTATAATAATAATAATAATAATTGGAAAGAAAACAACGTGCTAAATCGTAACAAGTGTAATAATTCATTCGATGTTATGTGTTAATATATTACATTAAGGTTATAGTACATTTTTTTTGATCGCATAAAGTCTAATATTAGGTTTAATTTTTCGTTTATCCTACCAAAAAAAATATTGATTCTGATGGTCTTCAACTTTGTCCATCTCTGAAATAGCTGCCGTTGAAGCTGGTGCCTAATTTTGTTATTTAATGCAACAAAATCTTGTTTCAGAATAACTGTTCTATAATGATAACGTTTAATCTTACCACGGGCAAGACTGTTCACATTAAAACAATGTTTGTAAATATTGAAAGACATTAGTGCAAGATAATTTATTATTTGCTAGTTTTGCATTTAGTACCAGGTGACCCGAGCCTCGCTCTGATGAATAATTTGTTCCCTGAGCTCATTTCCAACACGTTCGTAGTTGTCTATTTATATAGACTAGAGCGGGAAATTTAAACCAAAAATAATTTGATGGTAATGAAACATTTTCTAAAACTATATATAATGTCGACCTCGAGATTTTGCGATGTAGCCAATTGCATCAGAACTTTGATTGGTCTAAAATATTATGATGTCATAATTCACTATCTTTTTTAGTTTACGAGATCTAAACGGGACCGACAGACGTACAGACGGATAGACAGTGCACACAAAAAAACTTTTCCTATTTCGAGGGGCGCTAAAATAAATTGAAATCTTCTACATTGATAAAAAAAAAAAGATTTCAATAAAAAAAATACCTTAAAATTGTAAAATGTTAATAATTGGTTTCACAATCAAATTTTTAATGAACAAATATGTTTCCCTTTCTTTCTTTACTGATATTGTGAAGTCTTTTATTTCAATCTCTGTCTCTCTCTGTCTCTCTGTCTCTCTCTCTCTCTCTCTCTCTCTCTCTCTCTGTGTCTTTCCTGTTTGAATAAAAAGTACTACAGTAGTTCTACTAGTAGTTAGTTTACAATTTGGTAGTCAATACGAATAAGGAAACATTTTAATTTCGGGTTCTTATTCATCTTTTCTAATCGGACGTATTTCTTCTATATAATTCTTTATAATTCTATCCAAAGCGAAAGATGTATATGAATGGAGAAACATGGTTGACAGATCTTAAGTGGTGCCCCAAAGGTCCTAAAGAGAAATGGATAAGTGGGGATGAAAGTGATTTCTCCTCATAATAAGCATTCTTTTACTTTGCAATAGTCAGTAACAGGCAGTAACACAGCCAGTAATACAGTAGAAAGTCTATAAGATATTTTCTCTTTTTAATTTAAAAACAAACTTGGTAGCGTCCTTATATCAAAACTACTTCATCAGTTCATGGTTAATGAAAGGGAGGATCCTGGAACCTACTTACTTGAGATGGATATAGATATCGGTGAACTGTTGAACACCATGCAGGACCTAACAAATAAAGACCATGCAAATAGATTTATTTAAAACTATCTAACGACTATAGCGACTATAACGAAAATTACATATCATTTCATGGCAAATCGATAATGAAAGAGTAGTTATTTGCTGAATATTTAAATCTTTACAGCTAGTAGAACAAGGTGAGCCTCATGATGTTACTAAGAAATAGTCTTTAAAAGTGGGTTGTGTGGTAGAGAGGCTATGTACAATTCAGCTTCGCTAGGAGACTAGAGGTTCGATACTGAGCGCCTAAAGGCAGCCCGGAAAAAACTCCCAGATACCACTTCTCCAATGGTCCACAAATGAGTTTCGATCACAGCGTTATAAGCAAGAAAGTTCAGCTTTGTTAAAAACTTTTTTTTTAAATTTCAACATAACTAATGTTGATAAATTTCTCTTAATATATTGGATGAAATTGACAATGGTGCTTAAGCTGTGTTACTGAATATACACGAGATCATTTCTATGTTGTTTTTGTTTTTTTGTGTCAGAATCTTTACCTAGAAAACAGTCAATAAACTAGTAAAAGTGACGTCATTTCAAACGATGAAATTATTTTTTTTTTGAGACAAATGATAACACATTCAGCGAAAGGAGAAACTCTTTCGTTTGACTGTTTTCAGGGCTATATCTTATTCAGTGTTATATTGCATACAGTTCTAAATCACATTCAGTGATAGGTCACCTATAGTGCTAAATCACATAAGGTTTTAAATAACATTCAGTGATATGTCACATACAGGATACAAATCACATTCAGTGCTAAATCTTATTCAGTACCAAATAATATTCAAAGCTCAGTTTTGTATATGCTAACCCTAATACGAAACTGACGTTTTATTTTCTATACTGAATGGGATAAGTAAGAATGCACAACTCTATACAGTAGGAAAAACGATACGAGCATAATTATTATTAATGAGATATTGCTATGTAATGTTCTTAGAAAATTCTTCGTCATTGATGTTGATAAAACTTTGATAGAAATGGCCAGAAAAATCAAGATGGGCTCGAGGTTCAACACCCAACTCGAGCAGAGTTGCGTTTACTAAGATCCTCAAGCAACACTCAGTGATTATCAAAAGCGTTGAGCCAAAGGCTCCTCGAACTGTAGGCGTGTAAGCCTGCTTTAACAAACAATTTCCGGGTACATGGACAAGAATGCATGACCGAATGCTGAGCACACAGGGAACCTCCGCCATTTTCCTACGTTGTACCAAGCTAACCGTGCAGGACCATTAGTGTAACGGTCCCTTGACGAACGGCGCATGGATTGTCGACAGAGACGTGGAGGCTCTCTTTCAACTCCGCACCGTGCAATGGGAAAGCTCTTGCATTCCTTTAGACACTTTCACAGGAGTTTTGTTTTGCTTTTCACCTTTAGTGATCGTTTCCAGCCGAGTGCCACGTCGAAGCAGAATGGCGTACCCGGGTAAAGTAACACCAAGCCTTCTTCCAGATATTTTATTTCTCCCCCACCTCCCCACAGGTCCACCAATGAGATTGTCGATACTTCTTTGAGCATGCTATAAGCATAAAAGTTGCGCTAAATACAATGTATAAAAAAACGAAGGCATTGCTACATTTTTTATGTGGGGAGTTTTTGACATAATATAATTATAGTTATATTTACAGAGAATGTCAGAAGGAACAAAATAATTCAAGAATATCAAACATATGATCTATATGTTTTCAAACAAATTTCCCAAAATGTTCGATAGCACTCAGACAAAGACAACACATCCAAGAAAAGGGCAATTTTTTTGGGTCGTCTTATAACTTCAGTTTGATTTAAAAAAAACAAAAAAACTCGCTTCTATATTTGTCTTAAAAGGAAAGATGGCAAAAAAGGGTTAGATGAGGCACCTTTATTAAGCATCCGAATTGGGATCCCCTTTAAACTCGATGGATCCATACATTTTTTTTAAAATACGAATTAGACCTACTTACACGTATTGAGATAAGTACATATTGAACAAATGAATTCATTAAATGTAATTCTAGGGCTAAATCAAAGTAGAGAGAAAGTTATGGTTAGTGTTATGACACGAAAAGGAATTTGTCGCGAAAATGTTATTTACATCATGAAAAGGTTAACGTTTTGGTTTAGCGACAGCGACGCGACTATTAAAAACAAGAAATATAGTTTTGATAGTGTAACAAAAGAAAACACAGACTACTTTTGGCAGCTTTTAGAAGCAGGTCGACTTAATTTAAGTTTCTGTAGTAGATATTTAGATATTAGGACATAACGACGGCTTCCTGAATCACCTTACTAAACTTCTCGTTTGGCATTGTTTATCAGAGATAGGTTGCTCTATATTTTTGGCCCTTTGTCATTGTTATTTTGTTATTGAGAGTTACCTATCTATAGACCTACATGCACAAGGCAGCGCAGAGGTTCTACTACTCATTTTATGTTCAAATGTCTACATGTTATCTGAAAATAGATGAAGTCAAATGTGCTCCTGACACTGAAACTCTTTTCTGCCTAATAAGTTCATGATTAAATACATGTAACTTGTACTCATAAATAATGTTGTTTTCCTTTGTTCTATTGGTTAAATTTTGTAGTGCTTTTGTTTACAACGTTTTAATGTGACAATGTTTATGTGGATGTTAGGAATAAACTTTCACTAAGTATTCACATCCAACACGTGTGTGTGACGACCTAATTCTTAATGTGGATGTTGCAATTTAGTTATAGTACTTTGTCACTACTAACCATGTGTTACAGTGCCACTTCTTCTCTTATATTGTCTACGCACAAAAAAAAGTATGCACACATATTGTTTATTCCTCAATGAATTATAAACAAAATCTTGAATCCCATTGGAACAGTTTAACCCTTATTTCCAATCATGTTTATATGTGAAATAACAGTACGGACGTTTCTTTTTTTTTTCATATTAGCACGCGACAAGCCTCTCTTTAAGACTCTTTTGACTTCTTGTCTCTTATCATTTAGCGACCTCTATTTTACACGCATAGCTCTGTGATTATGTACCTTAATTAAATAGACAATTACATAAAATAATATAATTTCCTTCTTTTAAAGTTTACAATTGCTTATCCTAACATATATATTAAAAATGATTAGGAATTATGATGGCCTTCAACTTTGTCTATCAACAAATTTCTGTACTTTGTTCGGAGTAAACTACCTTTATCTAAAATTGATTTTGTTATTTTATGCAACAAAATCTTAAACATTAAAAATGATTATGATGGCCTTCAACTTTGTCTATCAACACATTTCTGTACTTTGATTAAGAAGAAAAACCTTTATCTAAAATTGATTTTGTTATTTTATGCAACAAAATCTTGTTTCAGAATAACTGTTTTACAATTTTTTTGTCGTACTATAAAGACTGTTCACGCTGAAACAATGTGAATGCAGCTCTATCGACATTAGTGCAAGATGATTTAGTATTTTATTTGTATTACATTTAGTACCAGGTGACATAACGTGCTATGTCAAACAAAACTGTCAGTTTATTGTCTCGGGCTCAGCTAAGGTATGAAGTATTTGCACGGGCTCCCTTCTGAACAGTGCAAACCAAAGCAAATAGTATCAGCATAGGTAACAGTGACTGGCCAACCCTGGATAACAAATAGTCAACTGAACATATAACGCCTAGTAACGTTGATCAACCCGAACAACTAATAAAAGTCATCGAAGACAAGATCAACTACAACATCATTGAGTAACCAACAATTGGCAACATGAAAAATATTTTATAATACAAAATAGAAAATCAATACACTGTTTGTATGTAAAATCAATGTCATTAGTAATTATTTTAATAGTCACCAATAACACACTTTTCATACGTACACTCCATCTCGGCGCCCCACATGCATCAACGTCACCTCTAACAACGATAGCTACGCCGATCCGTCTCCAAGGACGTAGAGGCAACACTCTTTCCCATAGCCCCTGAAACGAAAAGAAAACCTAGATCTAGCGATGCCGCTACAACTAAGAACTGTTCAATATCGACAGCCGTACCGAAAGATAAGCCTACTTACTAACACTATGTACCTACGTACCGTTACAACGGGAAAACAGACCATCAGCCAAAACACCAGACCAAACACCAGACGAACAGCTAAAACACCAAAGATGTTTCTCTCTCATGCGGGAAGCAAGGATGACGTAAACACACAAATACGCAATATTCTAGACAACAAAACGCACCGAATATAAACGATTTCCTATACTCTCAAACACCAATATTAAATACAAAAGAAAACTTCACGCGCGCACGACAAGGGTTACCATGCTCAATCACATTCAGCTAAATGTCGCATACATTGTAATGTGACATATAGTGCTAAATCACATTCATGGCTCAGTTTTGTATATGTTTTCGCTAATACGAAACTGGCATTGTACGTTTTACTAATTGCGTGAATCTTTTTATTCAATTTAAAGCTCAGATAAAAAACTTTTTTTGACACTGATTATGTGGTTATAAAGGATAAACCTTTCACTAAGTATCCACATTAAACAAATGTGTAACAACCTAATTTTTAATGTGGCTGTTACATTTTTATCCAACAGGTGTTATTGTTAGGCAAGCAACGTCTCCATTGATATCGACTATGTACAAAACAAATTTATGTACAAATATAGTCTAGTTTCTTCCTCAATGAATAATAAACATTTTCTAGAATTTCATTGGAACGCTTTTCCAAATATTGCCAATACCAATAATGTACTAAAAATATTCGCTCTCATATCGTATCAGCATTTGACTAACCTATCTTTTGATTTCTTAACCCTTTTCTCAATAAGCGACCTCTATGCCTCTCGCATGGCTCAATGACTACTTTAAATACTATACTCATCATCATCATAAAAAAAAACTCCATTTGAGTGAGGGCTTGAGATGATCAAATCCTATCTTGCAAAAGCCCTGGACAGAAACCCTGCTGTCTTGCGTAGTGCATAAAAGTCACCATATAGGTCAAGTAGTTTTGGTTCCCCAGACCTGTCGAGGCGGAGATCCTAAGTCTGAGGCAGCCAAACAGAATATGAGGCACGGTTTCCTCTTCTTCCCCGCAGCAGGAGCACTGTGAATTGAAAATTGGCCATAGCCGTGAGAAATATGACCTAACAGGACAATGGCCGTCCTGCACTGTGCACTGCTCAGGCCTGGACAGCCTCCACCACGGGGAAGTGCGGTCAGGGCGCCTCATGCACTCCCAGACTCCACGGGATTTTTGGGACTTTTCCCAGCACTCAAACCACTTTTAAATTTCTATGTTTTTTTTTTCTAATTATAGCCAGAGCATGATGAAAATACTACAGAAGTAATAACGATACAATATCTATTATAAAGACGTAACTGTAACATAAAACTATATAATCAGCTGTAATGGTAACTCTCACAAAAGAGATTACTTATAAGTCTTATAAAAATAACTTCCTCTTGCTCATTAAACAAAAGATTGAGAGAATTTGTTGGCTTTATAAAGAAGATATATTTTTATGGTCAGCTTTACTATATAAATTTAGTCGAAAGCGCTGTGTATCTATTTCGTATATTGAGAACAATGGATTGTTGAATCTTTGCTTTTGCTATAGATGTAAGAGCGAATGTCAGCAGTAAAGCAAAGTTACCAGTAAGCGTGGCTGAGTTTCCAGTTACTATGGCCAAGTTACCAGTTACCCTTGATGCATAAAGTTTTTTTATAAAAGGCCTTATTTGATTCATGTTAGTATCAATAAATTACATTAACGATGCTTTAAAACAAGAAGCCAGAAAAATTGTGATCACCACTATATTACGAGATCAAATAACCAGATGTCTACATTGTCGTCCTTTTAATATGTAATGATAAACTTAAAAAAATAATATAAATATAAAAATTATAATTTTTATGGTTTTTGTGGTTTAAAAAATGTTTTAACTATTTTCTTCTTCCAAATTATTTCTTGATAATTTTCAGAAACCTAATATAAAAAAAAAATAAACTTTTTTAAAATTACTCCTGTGATTTCTTTTTTTATTTTTAATTTTTATAGCCCGCGGCTTAAATCTATTTTCTTTTATGTCTTTTGCATTTCATTTGTTTCTCTCTTTCTTTCTCTCGTTTGTAACAAATACTTTGTACCGACAACTAATAGAAAAAGGAAAGAAAGTTGGATTCTTGACACTAAAGTTAAGAGTCCTCATAAAGGTCATGATGGATAGAGTTTTCCATTGTTAGATCACCATACAGAATGTCTTATGGAAGTCAAACTACTGGCATTCTATCAAGCCAGCCAAGACATCTGCCGCTTCTAACAAAACGGTTGTAACTATGTACATATATAATAACATGAGAAGCAACTGTATAAGTGAATAACTGTGTTAAAATAAAATAATTTCTTTCTTTAAAAGTTGACAATTGTTTATCCTTATATATACATTTTAAAAAATGTATTGGTTCTGATGGCCTTCAACTTTGTCCATCAACAGATATCTCTTCTATTGAACTGACGAGAAGTCGAACATTGTTATTTTATGCAACAAAATCTTGTTTCAGAATAACTGTCTACAGTGTTATATTATCGTTTCTAGAATCTTTTCAAATGCATTTTCTTCCTACCATAGGTAAGACTATTCACACTAAAACAATGTTTGTGAATAGCTATCGACATTTGTGCAAAATAATCTAGTATTTTATTAGTATCACAATTATTACCAGGTGACCCGAGCCTCGCTCGGCTGAATGATTAGTTTCCCGAGCTTATTTCGGAAGCGTTCGTGTTTCTGTTTATATGGAGGCGAGCGGGAAATCCCTTGAACTTAACTTGTCTTGGCTATATATAAAGGGGCTCGGAGTTCGACACCCGTCTCTAGCAGAGTTATTTTTACTGGGCTGCTACAGGCAGCACGGAATACCTTCTCCCAGATACCCAGCAATGGAGAGGTCACTCCATCTCTGACAGCAATGTCTCTGAAAAAAACACGGAGAGTGGTAGTTACCGGTGATAAGTTCCTAGCTGATTGGCGTAAGCTGGAACGCCAGGGACCACTCTTGACGGTAGGAGGGGCTTTTTAGCCTCACTGGATAGCTACTGCCTGCCTTAAGCCGAGCAGCCCTCGGACAATAAAGTGCTATCCCGCCACAGCTTGCCGCACCACTGGGTGCTTGGTGCTAAGACAAAATCAAAAAGCAAGCTGCTAACCCGCACCTGTAATTACAATCAAAAGAAAACCCTCAACATTAATGCGTTTTGCAACCCTCTATATCATTTCTATGTTTGCTTTGTGACGAAATCATTGCCACAACAAACATTGCAATGATATTAAAGATAAATGTCAAAAAACTAGCAAAAGTTAAATCTAAATGATTTTAAAACAATGAAATCATTTTCCGTTTTAAAGCCAAATGATAACGCATTCAATACAAAGCAAAAACAAATTTGTTCATCTCTACTTTCAAAGAAAGTATTTTAAATGTGATGAATTAAAACGTACATCACACCCAGTGCTACATGACATTCAATGCTAGGTGACGTACAGTGCTATGTCATATACAGTGCTATGTCATATACAGTGCTATATATAGTGTTATGCTATATCACATACAGTGGTAAATCACATTTAGTGATATGTCGTGCTAAATCCCATTCAGTGCTACGTAACATACATTGCTGTGTCATATACAGAGCTATATCACATAAACTAATTCATGCAATGACAAATCACATTACAGTGCTAAATCACATTCAGTGCTATGTCACATACAGTAGTAAATCACATTCAGCGCTATGTCAATTACGGTGCTAAATCACATTCAGTACTAAATCACATACAGTGCTAAATAACATTCAGTGCTATATAGTGCTAAATCACATTCACTAAGTTTTGTATGCTTTCGATAAAACGAAACTGACGTTGTACTAATTAATACGCTCGCGAATCTTTTTTATTACAGTTTTAAGCTCAAGTTAAAATCATTCTGATGTGACAGTGTTTATGTGGAGACAAAAGATAAACTTTTCACTACATATTCACATTGCACGCGTGTGTAACAACCTAATTTTTAAAGTGGCCGTTACATTTTAAATGAAATGCGTCTGTCGACATTACGTAAGTGTCTACACTGTTATCGACTATGTACTGAAAAATATATGTACAAATATAGTTTATTCCTCAATGAATAATAAATAAATTCTAGAATATCATTGGAACACTTTTCCAAAGCTAAATAAAATTATATTCTCTCATATACTATTAGCAAACGACTGACCTCTCTTTTGATTTTTTAATCCTCTTGTCAATAAGCGAAGTCTATGTCGCTCGCATAACTCTGTGACCACTTAAAATACTAAATTACTAATAATTATACAGTTATATTCCTTTAATGAACAGCATTTTATAATAATAAAACGAACTATAATAGCAATACGTTACAACTGGAAAGAAGTAACTGAAACAGAGAACTTAGTTTATTGGCTGTACTGACAGTACTGCCGACTCTCACAAGAGAAACAACTTACTTAAATGGAGAAAAGTCTTATAAGTCTTACGAAAATACCTTTCCCATGCTCAATTAACAAAATGTTTAGTGCGCTGTTTCGATTTATAAAGATCTATGTCTTTATGGTCAGATTAACGATATAAGTATAGTCGAAAGTGCTGTGAATCTACTTCGTCAATTCAGCATAATGGAATCTGTTCAAACTTTACTGTTGCTATAGATATATAGCGATTTTCAGAATTAAACCAAAAGCTAAGTAACCAGTTACTATGGCCGAGTTACCAGTTACTATGGCCGAGTTACCAGTTACTATGGCCGAGCTACCAGTTTTTATGACCGAGTTACCAGTTGCTATGGCCGAGTTACCAGTTACCATGACCGAGTTACCAATTGCTATGTTATTTCTGTTAACAGTCATAGATGTATAAAGGTGCATATGGATATAGCGCCTTCGTTTTACAATTTTCTATAGCATTAATAATTTGCATAAACGATGTTTTAAAACAATGACATCATTTTCAATGTGGTGTACAAACTGCACAGCATTCAAGAAACCAGACACATTGTGGTCACCAATATAGTTCTTTCAAATAGACTCTTAAAAATTAAATAGTACAATAATCATTATCAAATACAGAGATGTCTACAATGTCGTCCTTTAATATGTGCAGTCAATATATATATATCTTCATCTCTTATTATCTAGCTCTCTCTCTCTCTCTCTCTCTATCTCTCTCTTTAATGCTCTCTTTTGTATCAAATACTTAGATCCGACAACTAGTAGAAAATTTAAAAGTTGGATTTTAGACTGTAAAGTAAAGACTTCTCATCTCATTATCAACAATTTCTAAATGTCTTGTTTTCTTTATATTAATTTGCTTCAACAAAAACAGTGGAAATGACAAATATTTCTTTATTGCTCAACTGGTATTTTCTAAATTCTGAATTGACTTCTTTGTAAATGTATAGAGTTCGGTGGGGAAAAATTGTTTCGATGTTACAATTCTTGACAGAAGCCTCATGAACATACAAGAATTTATCTGTCAATGATTCAAGAAACACCAGCGAGTGATTCAGAAGTGAAAATTTGTATTTTAAAAAAATAATCGAAACAAACTGTAAAAGTACTGTAGAGAAACAGTTACTAAAACACCAAGGGGAAACAATCGCAGGCTACTAGAAAACTTTTTACCTACTTTTTGATCTTAAAGCTCAGGCTTCTCAGAATGATAACAACCTGTTAAAGGCCATCCTTGCTCTCTAGCAAACGAATCAATCAAATCAAAAATTAATTATGCAAAATAAAAAAAAAATCATTAAAAAAAGCTTATATTATAATTTATAGCTTATATTATAATAACTGTACATTTAAAGAACTATATATCAATACTGTAATATTTATTTCTCTTAATATTAAACTAAATCAACGCAATTACTATTAATTAATTAATTATTACCAGACTCAGTTATACTTCACCTCACCCTTCTTTCTACTACTGTTGTTTATAGCATCTGCAATCCGGGGCACATCCTTTATGCTCTCACTCTATGTGAGTCTATCCCAGCTGTTAGAGTATCAATTTTAAAGAACTTAATGTCACGTTTGCATACATCGGTATGCTGTAAAAGTGGACGACCAGTGGCTCTCCTGCCTTCTATTAGATCACCATACATAATATCTTGTGAATGTGGACCTTAAAGTAATATATGTGCGCAACCAGGTCAACCGCTTATAACAAAACGGATGTAGGCCTACGTATGTGTATATGATAACATGAGAAGCAACGGTAAATGGAAATTGCTGTGTTCAAATGTTGTGCATGTGCCTTAAAAAAAATAAAAAATAATAAAAAAATAATTCTTTCTTTAAAACCCTTCTTAATCCTTACATATTCATTAAAAATGTATTGATTCTGATGGCCTTTAACTTTGTCCATCAACACAACAAATATCTCGCTCATTGCTATTCCAGAGTTGGTAAATGATTTTGTTTTTTTAAGGAACAAAATCTTGTTTTAGAACAACTGTTCTACAGTAATCATATTATCGTTTCACACTGAAACAATGATTGTGAATATCTATCGACATTAGTGCCAGATGATTTTATGTGTCTTACATTTAGTACTAGTTGACCTTAGATCATTGCTCTGTTTTCTTTGTGTCGGAACCTTTACAACATACATTGTTATGATACTAATGATGAAAACAGTCAATAAAGTTGTAAAAGTGACGACATCTTAAACATTCAAATCTATTATCAGTTTTGGTGTCAGATAATAACTATTATCAGTTTTGGTG
>JADKLZ010034040.1:0-21543 GCA_021533235.1 Biomphalaria straminea
TTATCTAATTCTTTCTCTATACTATCTAATACTATCGCTATTTTATCGAATTCTTTCTCTATACTATCTAATACTATCGCTATTTTATCTAATTCTTTCTCTATACTATCTAATACTATCGCTATTTTATCGAATTCTTTCTCTATACTATCTAATACTATCGCTATTTTATCTAATTCTTTCTCTATACTATCTAATACTATCGCTATTTTATCGAATTCTTTCTCTATACTATCTAATACTATCGCTATTTTATCGAATTCTATACTTTTTCAATTTTCTCTCCTAAGAATCATTCATGAGTTTCTCGTTTCAGATCCGCCTCTTCTTATCTTTAATCCATATAATAAACGATGGGCAGGGGGCAGCGTCAAATATACGCGGGAAGCATGTGAGGGGTCATGGTCATGGTTATGGTCATGTTCATGGTCCCGAAGTGAGGTTTAACTTCTAGATCTACCAATGCACGAGTTATTATTTCCCGTACAACACCTTAGTAATGATATCTTCTTAAATGGGCTGTCTTTTTTTTTTGTAGCCCGTTGAAGTAGATATGCTTTAGATACACTGGGCATGGTTAGGTCACACAATTGACTTTAAAGTACTTTATTATATCACATAAAGTGATCCTCGGTAAAACGGTTTACATGAGGCACCATCTGGTGTCTCAGAGCATGTCTAGTCCACAACCTTACCTGTTGAGCTAATGGCGTGGTTCCGTTCACACCTAGAGCACTAGTAGGCACGTGGAAACATATATTGATGATGGATATGAGAACAATGAGAAGTGTTTACTGTAGCCTAATTGGTGTCACCTACCACATGAGGAAGGCACCAAAGGCCAGTCATCGAACCAAGATGGGCGAACTATATATGATGTCACATAAAGTGTTCTATAACAAAAAATGTTATAGCTCATAAATTATTTATCGCATTTATTTTACAAAACCTAAACCAACTTTTGGCAATTAGCATTCATCATTAAGTGGACTATTGTGCGTTATTATTCAAGCCTAGAGCGATAGGCCTTTATTGTTTTCGGTGATCTTATATCTAATTATAAGTCATCCCCAATACGCACTTAGTAAACTAAATGAGCACAAACTAATTAAATCTAGGACTAGATAAAAACTGAGAAAAATTGACTAAACTTCTAGCGAGGTATCGCTGCTGGAGGTAACCATCGCACAATTTTACAATTTATGTGCTTCACTATTTAGAGAGTTATTAATGCCTCATTTAACATGAAAAAGTTTGTTAAATGTTATATTCTCTTATACAATATTTGTCTTGCATACATTTACAATACGTGTCCATCTCTCTTCATTTGCATTCGGTTACACGATTTGCTTTAAAATTTAAATGTCTCATTGGAACAGTGTAAATGTTGGAATAAAGCATTGTCCACCATGAACACGTGGAAATACGTCACTAACCTAAAAAAAAAACTTAGCAAGTTCTGAATTATCACTAGCTTAAACTAATCGGCTTAAGGTTGTGAAGAGGTCAAGGAATATTTACAAAATCTTGGTATTTGAAACAAATGAATCTTATTTTCTCTTAACAAAGAATGAGCAACCTAATTAGAGCTTGCAAGCGACATTTCCCAGATCTTGAAAAGGACATTCCAAAAGTTCCTCAATACGTGAACTTTTAATGCATAAACAAAAATGTTGCTTGCATCAGTATTAAGATAATCTGTAAGAGACAACTATGAGTTTGTTTGATTGAGTCACTATTGATACTAGCTACTGATAATTCAAGCAATTTTTGACTCTTAACATTATGCATTGTAAATTGTAATTACTTTATAATAATGTAAAATCAAATAGGATGTCTAAAAGTTTTTCAAACGTTCTTCTGTTTACAGACTAATAACAAAACAGGTCAAAAGTGGGCAACAATTTCGTCACGAAGAAAATCCTTTCAAATAAATTAAGATGCTTTTAATTTCATAGCACAAAAAGATTATTTTCCCACACATGTTTAATGTCGGATGACGCGCTGTATCACATAAAGTGGTTCTCGACAAAAATATTTTAAACAGACCAACGTCTCGGCACAAACCAATTTCTGATACTTAATTGGGTATCATTCACACTTGAACTATTACTCAAATGTGATGCGCATAAAAGATTACCTATGATAAACAAGATTATACATAGGAGATGTTTCTGCTGCCTTATTTTCCTACATGTTTTATGTCGGATGACTCGCTGTATCACATAAAGTGGTTCTCGACAAAAATATTTTAGACAGTCCAACGTCTGTAGTCTCGGCCCAAACCAATTACTGATACTTAATTAGGTATCATTTACACTTTAACTATTTGTAAGATGGGATGAACATAAAAGATTACCTATGATAAACAAGTTTATACATAGGTGATGTTTCTGCTGCCTATTTAGGTAAAAATGTTTTTGTCTAAATCGACAAGCAATAAGTCCTTGTTGTAAAAATTTGAAAATTGTTGAAATATAGAATAAAATATTTCATCCATGCCTAATGCATTATTTACATTTGAGAGAGACCTATCGCTTCTTGAATGTTTGTCATTGAATAATTCAGAGTTCAAATATATGTCTCGAAAAACAATGGACTCTCCCAAAATGAGTCATTGGTTTTGGTTTCGTCTTGAGACGGGGCAGAATCTGGTGAGACTGCTCAAGCCATTTCTGGAGCAGCAGAGATTGCCACAGTTCGTGCATTTATATTTATCTGTCCTAGGGCTAGTTGACAGGGCAGCTTACTTTTCTTTTCTCTTGGCAAAGCTCATACCATTTTCACAATGTAGACACGCAAAGACTGGTAGCAATGTCTAGAGAAACTCTATCCTGTTCTGTCTCAAAATGTTCTTAAACTTATTTTATATCTCTCATTCTTGTACTGCCAAGTCTAGTCTCTCCTACAGTCTTCGTATAAAAAAAATATATATATAAAAATCCCAATATTTATATTTACGTTGCTCAATTAGCATTGGTAAGTTTCTCGTTTCTTTTTTTCATCAAGATTTTATTTAAAAAAAAAAACAAGATGGGGCCTAATATGAAGCGAGAAATATATGCATTGGGGGATTGTGGTATAGGGTTAGGGAAAGGTCATGGGAAGGTCGTGGTTATAGTCCTCGCGTGAGGCTTGACCTCTAGACCTAGCAATGAGTTACGTTAATCCCCAAATACCACAATGTAGTAGACCTGACATTCAAAGTGGACAGGTGTGGGTTGGTGTTTTTTTTTTTTTTTTTTTTTTGCACTTGGAGTGGTTTTAAATTTTAAAAATGCATTCCTCTGACTTGCTTACTCTCACAAAACCAACTTCTTATTAAAAAGAAGTAATAATTACTTAAAAGAAATAAACTTTTTTATATAGATCTAGAACATTAATGATCACAATTGAAATGTAAAGGATATCCATATCATTAGAACCGTGAGAGTCTCACTGGGGCCATGTTGAGAACACTATTCTCTTATAACATGGACAAGGAAGGCGGCAGTTCTCTTTAGAGTTTCTCTGTCAGCGTACAGAGCCAACTCCCCATGCGAACCAATTTCTACCTCACTCAAATGGCCATTTTTAGGATGAACCAACCAATACTGCAGTGCCAGATATGTCATGTTGTGATGAAATATGTCGACAAAATTAATTGGTATTGGCTATGATAAATTTTTGCTTTAAGTACAGAAAAAAAATCACAATGACGCAACAGCTGCCTGATTGAGAGCCAAGGAAACCATTAAATGTCTAAGGACATTGCTTCTTTTCCGGGTGCTATCGATCTTAATTGTTATTATATTACAATTTTACACTTCTAAAACGAACTAAACATTAAAAGTTATGATCTTATATAAATGGACTAGCAGCGTTGTTTCTTTTTCTTCAATTGACTTCTAATAATCATTGCTATAATCTGAAATATTTCGGAACCACTAGTTCATTCTTTAATATTTATTCTCTTATTCAAGATATGTCTTGAAAACATTTAGTATATGCTAACATGCATAAACATTTCATTTTAAAATGTTGTTTCAAGTCTCGTGCAGAACAGCGTAGATGTGGGTAAGAGAAACATCCACACTGAACACTTACGGGGAGGAAATAATACGGAAGGGAGATAATCAAGTTGGAAATAATGCTTAAACTGTACGTAGTGAATTGGTTTATTCAAAGAAACAAAGAACAATCAATAACCGTGGGACTGTCAAAAGAGTTGAGCCGAAGGCTCTTCGAACTCCAAGTCCACAATGCCTGTGTAAGACATTGCTATTTGCGATGTATCTGTCACTCCGGGCGCATGGAGTAGAATTCATACATTACATTTATAAATACAGCAGCACATTTAATATTTCAAATGAATGTTTAGACTTTCGTCTTGGGGCTAATTATTTCATGTAAATGGACTAACATATTCTCTTTGTATGTCACGGATTCATATGATTTGATGTCTACTTTCACTCTAGACTCTAGAGTGTCATTCTAATATTTCTTCCCTAGCTCTCTAATACAGTCTTTAAAAAAAAAAGATTTTAACAACTCGACATACTTAACTAACAGTGATTTGTAAAATGTCTAAAATACTTGCACTTGAAATATGGCCAAGCTACTAACAAGGAGGTAATACGTCATGACACATTTTTAAAAAATAAATTTTCAATCTAAGAAAAGGACAACTAATCGACCATACCCCTCATTGCTACATGTATTACAAAACTGATATTAGGCCTACTATTGGAAAAAAACATGCTTTAAATTAAGTTTATACGATGTTAAATACATATGATGTTCTTAAATCTATGGTATAAATGAAACAAATCATTTTGTAAATCGAAGACTGCGGTTGTCTATGACACAATCAATGCATTAGTGTTTTTTTTTTCTTAATTGGGGTGTTTTAACTATTACATAAATTGTAATTATATAAATGAGAATGCAAAAGCGAGCAAAACAATTATAATAATATCACATAAATTCTCAAAATATTTTTGAGCCATGACACAATTCTTCAATTCCAAATACAAATAACAGGCTTGCTAAAAAAAAGTGTGTAGAGACACAAATATATTTCAAATAAAATTATTTATACTTTATGTGATACAATTTGTAAGGCATATACATAGCAAATTTTTATATCACATAGAATGTTATACCTCACAAAGCTTTATATAATATAAGTTATTATACTTTGTACAATACGAAGCTTTATATCACATAAGTTACTATAGCTTGTAAATTACAAATTTATATCACAGTAAGACACTAAATGTTATATTACAAAAATTTTGTTTTACATAAGGTACAAAAGGGTCAGAACATGTCAATTTGAAATCGTTTTGTTTGTGAGCATGTTATGTGGTCCCATTCACATGGTGAAAACCTGGACAATTGAGCTTGTGATTAAGAAGAGAGTAATTATAATTTGATAATCCAGTCTATTTACTGTCATGATGGATTATAAAGGTCAGGAAAACCTTTGAGCCTAAAAGCTTCTTAGAATCCCACCTATAGGTATCCATTTGGTAAAGCCTTTCTGTTGTTTCAATACAGAGTTGAATTCCTCAGAGACAAGGCTACAAAATACGTCACGTTTAGGAGTACCTTAGGATGCAGAACATAAGGGTAAAATTATACTGTCTGGAAATCATTTGAGGCTATATCTACTCATTAATCATAAAATACAAAATACAAAAAGATGTCTTTTTCTTTTATCTGTTTCTCTCTCTCTCTCTTTCTCTCTCATTTTACCCCATTATTGTACCGACGCATTAATCCATATCGTATTCACCGAATACAACCTCGATGTATAAGCACCAATTTATTCATGAAAAATAAACCTCGTTGTATAAGCACCAATTTATGCATCACTTAAAAACCTCGATGTATAAGCACCAACGTGCGCAGCCCGATGTACTAAATACATCATATATGCATGAATGGTGAATTGAAATGTTTCTCTCCAAACAAACGAAATTCTTAATTAGTTAATAATTCGTATACCTACTAAATTGTTTATATTTCCACATGTCACACTTGGCATCATGGGAAGACAGTTTATTTTTTTAAAAAGTAACAATAATTATTATTAGGAAGTTTACCATACACAGGCACGTTGCTAGGAAACACGCCTGTGAAACTGACCAATACTAATTATTAAAACAATTTTTTTTTTAAATATTGATATTAATGGGAGCAACATCCCATAATTCCTAGTCTTCAGCATTCTATGCAACGTAATCATTTTAAAACCTTCCTAGTGGATGAGTTTTGTCCTGCCCAAGTGCTAACGTTGCACTTTATTGAGTCTTGTTTTAAACCTCCTACATGCTTTAATCCCTTCTACCAGTGTGTAGTAGTATAACTGTATAACTACTAATTAACATGCTTTCAAATGAATTAATGTATTAGTCTTTAAGGAAAAACAAATATATCATATAATCTGGGGTTCCTCATGTAGTCGCCTATTGCAAAAACGGGCAAGACGAGGAATATTTGTTAAGGAGTTGCGCTCCCTTGTACGCCTGCAGCTATAGATAAAAAATAATTCATTGGAATTGGGTTCAATAATAACATGCATATGCGCTTTCAGTGCAAATAAATGCAACTAATTTAATTCTAGGTGTACCAGATATAGACTTGAGAATACGTACGTAGACAACGACGTGCAATGTTATCTAAACATAGCTTTAGTCCGATTCGCTTAACTTTAACTCTATTCCACCTCATTTTGAAATCATTATGAGTTCAGTGTTAAATACATTTAACTCGTATGCATTAATTATGCCATGCTTATTTTTAACTGTAAGTTTAACCTTTTTGTTATATTGTTTTTTTTTGTTTTTTTTTTTAGTTTAAAAATGAATAAACAATGTTTTATCATGGTTTAAAAGGAAAGCACTCACTAAACGTTAACACTAAACATATTGAAGAAGGTAACTCTATGATAAATCTGAGTTACGAGGAACCAAAAATCTGAAATGATTACACTCATAAGATAGACAGTTAAAAAAAAATGATTTTGTAAACATTCAAGTCTTGTAAGGCTTATACGAAAAACAAAAAAACAACTCTCCCTTGAAAAAAAAAAAAAAAAAAAAAAACGATATGACTCTGGTCGTTTGTTTACGGGAGGGTGCGCCCTGGGCTGTTGATCGAAAGTATCAATGGTCCAGGGTTTTAGCCCTGCCCACTAAGTCGTTCGTAACTATCGATATTATGAACGTGTTCTTTTGTGTCACGTTTCTGCTTTCATTCTACATAAAAATACATTGAAGAAATGGTCACTAAAGTACTACTTATCAAATGTAATAATGTAGTATCTTCCTATAAATATTTTATAACTTGCTCTTTGTTATATTTGTACAAATGTACTTCTAGAAAATGGTAGAGAACATAATGAATTTATTTCTTCAGTGTTATATTAGTATTTTTCTTTATACATTTCTGAACTATTTCTTATTTGTTAACTTATAAAGTCCTTGGCAATAAAAATGTTTTGCGATTAATATGAGCTCCTAACATTGATTTACGGAGAAAGACAGATCTCTCTATGTATAATGCAAGAAACTAAAGGGATTAATAAAAAGATCAGAAGATAAAGATAAAAAATATGGAGAGAATAAAGTTATTAACAAATAAAGCAACATGTAAATTGAACTGTGACAAAGCAATCACACGCGGAAATACCACAAAGAACTAAAAATCTAACTCTATACTTTTTAATCATTTTAATCTTAAGCTCAGGTTTTATTTAAACAACAGTAGAATTGTCCCAAAGACCATAACCGAAAAATAGCAACTAATAACGAAAGACACATAAAAAGTGATTTAAAAAGAAATTACATTTATACATAAAGAAACATATTTATCACAATAATCTCTTTGCAAGACATTGTACTATGACTATGTTAGTGTGACTCTTTTTTGTCATTTCGCATTTTCCTTATATTTTTTTAAATTACAGATACAGTTTAACTTTTAAAAAATGAATAATTTTACAAAATGTATCAAATAAAAAGAATCACATAACAATTACTGTCAGCTCTATGACAGCATGTTAACTAAGCAGTTGCGATACATAAAATCATTTTTCTTACAACAAAACTAAATCCTTCGATTTCAATGTTGAACTTTATATCTCTCAACATTAACATAAAACTAATTTGAAAAAGATCATATTCGTCACTATCGTATTAAATACTCACATACGACACAAGTATTTATCGTTATGGGTTCGAATGTTGTATATTAAATGAAAAGTAAAAATTCAATAATAAATTAAACTGTAATAGAACTTAATTATTTCAAGCACAAAAAAATCCTAGATTCAAGATTGTTATTCTACTGGTGACGATCTCGTCGTTAAGTTTTATGACTAACGACTTACCCTAACTTAGCAGAGGAAGTTGTGAATCTTGGAATTATGGCTTTAAAAGTAAAGCTTTCAAAAAATTCGCATTGAATAAACTGATACAAGTCTCTATCACTTTTCAATCAATGTATCATGCGTCCTTCATTATGCATTAAATGTTAAGCTTTTAAACATTAAAACCGCAATGAGGACGTGAGCATAAAAATATACCGTGGTGTAATTCCGGTGCGATTTAAAGTCATTTAGACGAAATATCCCTAAGTAGAAAGTCCCGTCTGTCTAACATTTTTATTTTACCAAACAAACTTACAATGTAAATTTCGTTTCACGCAAACACCCATTTCATGTTTTCTATTTTATTCAGAAAGCTAATGTAAATGCCTTTCTTTCTTCGATACCAAAAGTTAACTCCGGGACATAAAGTAAAATTAAAATGGGCTGTATCGTGACATTTCTGTCTCTTGGAAGCGTGATGACTAAGAGGGATAGCGCCGGGCTTTCCAACCGAGGTCTGGGGTTGGAATCCTAGCTAAAACTTGGATTTTTTGCTATTTCTGGAACTTTAGGCGCCTCTGAGTCCACCCAGCTCTAATGGATACCTGACATTAGTTGAGGAAAAGAAAATGCGATTGGTTGCTTTGCTGGTCACATGACATTCTCGAAAACCGTGGACCATAGAAATAGATGGCGGTTACATCATCTGCCCTATAGACCACAAGGTCTGAAAGGGGAACTTGTACTTTACATCTATCTATAATAAGTCTTACGTCAATTTCGCATTGCTCTCTGCTATATAAGCATACAATAAAATCTTTTAACTTCATTATGTCGATTTTTGTTAATATAGAAATATTTGCAAACTTTGCTTCCTGTCTATTGCCCTGCATAGTTTTCAACTGCCGTGTTGTTTTTGTTTGTACAAATTTACTGGATAAAAACGGTGGACAATATGATGAATATGTGCTTCATTTTTCAACTACTCTCTTCAAATTTAAAAATTATAATTAACTGTTAATTTATACAATCCTGGAATAAAATTACTTTCTGAGTTCACAAACATTAGAGGAAAGAAATGATTTCAGCTCCTTTATTAGTTGTTCTGTACATAACACATCCTATTAAATGTTAATAAAATATATCATGACTTTCTCTCATGAATCTCCCATCACTTTCTACCATCATTTTCTACCATCATTTGTTAGTGTTCCCCCTATTTCTTATAAAAAAAATAATTTAAATTTCATTGGAAAGAAAACAACGTGTTACACCGTAACAAGTGTATTAATTCATTCGATATTATGTGTTAATATATTACATTAAGGTTATAGTACATTTTTTTGATCGCATAAAGTCTAATATTAGGTTTAATTTTTCGTTTATCCTACCAAAAAAAATATTGATTCTGATGGTCTTCAACTTTGTCCATCTCTGAAATAGCTGCCGTTGAAGCTGGTGCCTAATTTTGTTATTTAATGCAACAAAATCTTGTTTCAGAATAACTGTTCTATAATGATAACGTTTAATCTTACCACGGGCAAGACTGTTCACATTAAAACAATGTTTGTAAATATTGAAAGACATTAGTGCAAGATAATTTATTATTTGCTAGTTTTGCATTTAGTACCAGGTGACCCGAGCCTCGCTCTGATGAATAATTTGTTCCCTGAGCTCATTTCCAACACGTTCGTAGTTGTCTATTTATATAGACTAGAGCGGGAAATTTAAACCAAAAATAATTTGATGGTAATGAAACATTTTCTAAAACTATATATAATGTCGACCTCGAGATTTTGCGATGTAGCCAATTGCATCAGAACTTTGATTGGTCTAAAATATTATGATGTCATAATTCACTATCTTTTTTAGTTTACGAGATCTAAACGGGACCGACAGACGTACAGACGGATAGACAGTGCACACAAAAAAACTTTTCCTATTTCGAGGGGCGCTAAAATAAATTGAAATCTTCTACATTGATAAAAAAAAAAAGATTTCAATAAAAAAAATACCTTAAAATTGTAAAATGTTAATAATTGGTTTCACAATCAAATTTTTAATGAACAAATATGTTTCCCTTTCTTTCTTTACTGATATTGTGAAGTCTTTTAT
Source organism: Biomphalaria straminea (assembly GCA_021533235.1). Taxonomy (NCBI): domain Eukaryota; kingdom Metazoa; phylum Mollusca; class Gastropoda; family Planorbidae; genus Biomphalaria; species Biomphalaria straminea. Next base: position 10,472 of record JADKLZ010034040.1, read on the forward strand.
TTCAATCTCTGTCTCTCTCTGTCTCTCTGTCTCTCTCTCTCTCTCTCTCTCTCTCTCTCTCTCTGTGTCTTTCCTGTTTGAATAAAAAGTACTACAGTAGTTCTACTAGTAGTTAGTTTACAATTTGGTAGTCAATACGAATAAGGAAACATTTTAATTTCGGGTTCTTATTCATCTTTTCTAATCGGACGTATTTCTTCTATATAATTCTTTATAATTCTATCCAAAGCGAAAGATGTATATGAATGGAGAAACATGGTTGACAGATCTTAAGTGGTGCCCCAAAGGTCCTAAAGAGAAATGGATAAGTGGGGATGAAAGTGATTTCTCCTCATAATAAGCATTCTTTTACTTTGCAATAGTCAGTAACAGGCAGTAACACAGCCAGTAATACAGTAGAAAGTCTATAAGATATTTTCTCTTTTTAATTTAAAAACAAACTTGGTAGCGTCCTTATATCAAAACTACTTCATCAGTTCATGGTTAATGAAAGGGAGGATCCTGGAACCTACTTACTTGAGATGGATATAGATATCGGTGAACTGTTAAACACCATGCAGGACCTAACAAATAAAGACCATGCAAATAGATTTATTTAAAACTATCTAACGACTATAGCGACTATAACGAAAATTACATATCATTTCATGGCAAATCGATAATGAAAGAGTAGTTATGTGCTGAATATTTAAATCTTTACAGCTAGTAAAACAAGCTGAGCCTCATGATGTTACTAAGAAATAGTCTTTAAAAGTGGGTTGTGTGGTAGAGAGGCTATATACAACTCAGCTTCGCTAGGAGACTAGAGGTTCGATACTGAGCGCCTAAAGGCAGCCCGGAAAAAACTCCCAGATACCACTTCTCCAATGGTCCACAAATGAGTTTCGATCACAGCGTTATAAGCAAGAAAGTTCAGCTTTGTTAAAAACTTTTTTTTTTAATTTCAACATAACTAATGTTGATAAATTTCTCTTAATATATTGGATGAAATTGACAATGGCGCTTAAGCTGTGTTACTGAATATACACGAGATCATTTCTATGTTGTTTTTGTTTTTGTTTTTTTTGTGTCAGAATCTTTACCTAGAAAACAGTCAATAAACTAGTAAAAGTGACGTCATTTCAAACGATGAAATTATTTTTTTTTTGAGACAAATGATAACACATTCAGCGAAAGGAGAAACTCTTTCGTTTGACTGTTTTCAGGGCTATATCTTATTCAGTGTTATATTGCATACAGTTCTAAATCACATTCAGTGATAGGTCACCTATAGTGCTAAATCACATAAGGTTTTAAATAACATTCAGTGATATGTCACATACAGGATACAAATCACATTCAGTGCTAAATCTTATTCAGTACCAAATAATATTCAAAGGTCAGTTTTGTATATGCTAACCCTAATACGAAACTGACGTTTTATTTTCCATATTGAATGGGATTAGTTAGAATGCAAAACTCTATACAGTAGGAAAAACGATACGAGCATAATTATTATTAATGAGATATTGCTATGCAATGTTCTTAGAAAATTCTTCGTCATTGATGTTGATAAAACTTTGATAGAAATGGCCAGAAAAATCAAGATGGGCTCGAGGTTCAACACCCAACTCGAGCAGAGTTGCGTTTACTAAGTTCCTCAAGCAACACTGTGTGATTATCAAAAGCGTTGAGCCAAAGGCTCCTCGAACTGTAGGCGTGTAAGCCTGCTTTAACAAACAATTTCCGGGTACATGGACAAGAATGCATGACCGAATGCAGAGCACACAGGGAACCTCCGCCATTTTCCTACGTTGTACCAAGCTAACCGTGCAGGACCATTAGTGTAACGGTCCCTTGAGGAACGGCGCATGGATTGTCGACAGAGACGTGGAGGCTCTCTTTCAACTCCGCACCGTGCAATGGGAAAGCTCTTGCATTCCTTTAGACACTTTCACAGGAGTTTTGTTTTGCTTTTCACCTTTAGTGATCGTTTCCAGCCGAGTGCCACGTCGAAGCAGAATGGCGTACCCGGGTAAAGTAACACCAAGCCTTCTTCCAGATATTTTATTTCTCCCCCACCTCCCCACAGGTCCACCAATGAGATTGGGCGATACTTCTTTGAGCATGCTATAAGCATAAAAGTTGCGCTAAATACAATGTATAAAAAAACGAAGGCATTGCTACATTTTTTATGTGGGGAGTTTTTGACATAATATAATTATAGTTATATTTACAGAGAATGTCAGAAGGAACAAAATAATTCAAGAATATCAAACATATGATCTATATGTTTTCAAACAAATTTCCCAAAATGTTCGATAGCACTCAGACAAAGACAACACATCCAAGAAAAGGGCAATTTTTTTGGGTCGTCTTATAACTTCAGTTTGATTTAAAGAAAACAAAAAAACTCGCTTCTATATTTGTCTTAAAAAGAAAGATGGCAAAAAAGGGTTAGATGAGGCACCTTTATTAAGCATCCGAATAGGGATCCCCTTTAAACTCGATGGATCCATACATTTTTTTAAAATACGAATTAGACCTACTTACGCGTATTGAGATAAGTACATATTGAACAAATGAATTCATTAAATGTAATTCTAGGGCTAAATCAAAGTAGAGAGAAAGTTATGGTTAGTGTTATGACACGAAAAGGAATTTGTCGCGAAAATATTATTTACATCATGAAAAGGTTAACGTTTTGGTTTAGCGACAGCGACGCGACTATTAAAAACAAGAAATATAGTTTTGATAGTGTAACAAAAGAAAACACAGACTACTTTTGGCAGCTTTTAGAAGCAGGTCGACTTAATTTAAGTTTCTGTAGTAGATATTTAGATATTAGGACATAACGACGGCTTCCTGAATCACCTTACTAAACTTCTCGTTTGGCATTGTTTATCAGAGATAGGTTGCTCTATATTTTTGGCACTTTGTCATTGTTATTTTGTTATTGGGAGTTACCTATCTATAGACCTACATGCACAAGGCAGCGCAGAGGTTCTACTACTCATTTTATGTTCAAATGTCTACATGTTATCTGAAAATAGATGAAGTCAAATGTGCTCCTGACACTGAAACTCTTTTCTGCCTAATGAGTTCATGATTAAATACATGTAACTTGTACTCATAAATAATGTTGTTTTCCGTTGTTCCATTTGTTAAATTGTGTAGTGCTTTTGTTTACAACGTTTTAATGTGACAATGTTTATGTGGATGTTAGGGATAAACTTTCACTAAGTATTCACATCCAACACGTGTGTGTGACGACCTAATTCTTAATGTGGATGTTGCAATTTAGTTATAGTACTTTGTCACTACTAACCATGTGTTACAGTGCCACTTCTTCTCTTATATTGTCTACGTACAAAAAAAAGTATGCACACATATTGTTTATTCCTCAATGAATTATAAACAAAATCTTGAATCCCATTGGAACAGTTTTACCCTTATTTCCAATCATGTTTATATGTGAAATAACAGTATGGACGTTTCTTTTTTTTTCATATTAGCACGCGACAAGCCTCTCTTTAAGACTCTTTTGACTTCTTGTCTCTCTTATCATTTAGCGACCTCTATTTTACACGCATAACTCTGTGATTATGTACCTTAATTAAATAGACAATTACATAAAATAATATAATTTCCTTCTTTAAAAGTTGACCATTGCTTATCCTAACATATATATTAAAAATGATTATGATGGCCTTCAACTTTGTCTATAAACAAATTTTTTTACTGCGATTCAAGGTAACTACCTTTAGCTAAAATTGATTTTGTTATTTTATGCAACAAAATCTTGTTTTAGAGTACCTGTTTTACAATTTTTTGTCGTACTATAATTAAGACTGTTCACACTGAAACAATGAAAATGCAAATCTATCGACATTAGTGCAAGATGATTTAGTATTTTATAAGTATTACATTTAGTACCAGGTGACATAAAGTGCTATGTCACATATAGCTGTTTATTGTCTCGGGCTCAGCTAGGGTATGAAGTATTTGCCCGGGCTCCCTTCTGAACAGTGCAAACCAAAGCAAATAGTATCAGCATAGGTAACAGTGACTGGCCAACCCTGGATAACAAATAGTCAACTGAACATGTAATGCCTAGTAACGTTGATGAACCCCAACAACTAATAAAAGTCATCGAAGATAGGATCAACTACAACATCATTGAGTAACCAACAATTGGCAACATGAACAACATTTCATAATACAAAATTGCAAATCAATAGACTGTCTACGTGTATACCAATGTCTTTAGTAATTATTTAAATAGTCACCAATAACACACCTTTCACACTACATCTCAGCGCCCTACAGAACATTAACTTCACTTCTAACAACGATAGCTACGCCGATCCGTCTCCAAGGACGTAAAGGCAACACTCTTTCCCATAGCCCCTGAAACGAAAAGAAAACCTAGATCTAGCGATGCCGCTACAACTAAGAACTGTTCAATATCGACAGCCGTACCGAAAGATAAGCCTACTTACTAACACTATGTACCTACGTACCGTTACAACGGGAAAACAGACCATCAGCCAAAACAGTAGACGAAACACCAGACCATCAGCTAAAACACCAAAGCTCTTTCTCTCATGCGGGAACTAAGGATGACGTAAACACACAAATACGCAATATTCTAGATAACAAAACGCACCTAATATAAACAACTCCCTATACTCTCAAACACCAATATTAAATACAAAAGAAAACTTCACGCGCGCACGACAAGAGCTACCATGCTAAATCACATTCAGTTATATGTCGCATACAGTGCAATGTGACATAGTGTTAAATCACATTAATGGCTTAGTTTTTTATATGTTTTCGCTAATACGAAACTGGCATTGAACTTTTTACTAATCGAGTGAATCCTTTTATTCAATTTAAAGCTCAGATAAAAGCGTTTTTTGACATTGTTTATGTGGTTATAAAGGATAAACCTTTCACTAAGTATCCACATTAAACACATGTGTAACTGCCTAATTTTTAATTAGGCTGTTGCATTTTGATCCAAAATATTTCATTTGTCACATTGACGTCTGCACTGATATCGACTATGTACAAAACAAATTTATTTACAGATATAGTTTCTTCCTCAATGAATAATAAACATTTTCTAGAATTTCATTGGAACGCTTTTCCAAATATTGCCAATACCAATAATGTACTAAAAATATTCGCTCTCATATCGTATCAGCAATTGACTAACCTCTCTTTTGATTTCTTAACCCTTTTATCAATAAGCGACCTCTATGCTTCTCGCATAACTCTATGACTCTTTAAATACTATACTCATCATCGACATCAAATAACTCCATTTGAGTGAGGGCTTGAGATGATCAAATCCTATCTTGCAAAAGCCCTGGACAGAAACTCTGCTGCCTTGCGTAGTGCATACAAGTCACCATATAGGTCAAGTAGTTTTGGTTTCCCAGACCTGTCGAGGCGGAGATCCTAACCCTAAGTCTGAGGCAGCCAAACAGAATATGAGGTACGGTTTCCTCTTCTTTCCTCGCAGCGGGAGCACCGTGAATTGAAAATTGGTCAGCACTCAAACCACTTTTCCATTTCTGTGTTTTTCTAATTATAGCCATGGCATTATATAAATACTACATAAGTAATAACAATACAATATATATTATAAAGACATAACTGTAACATAAAACTAGGTCAATCAGCTGTAATGCTAACTCTAACAAAAGAGACAACTGTAAGAGATATTACTTATAAGTCTTACGAAAATAACGTCCCCTTGCTCATTAAACAAAAGATTGAGAGAACTGCTTGGCTTTATAAAGAAGATCTATTTTTTTTAAATAGTCAGCTTCACTATATAAATTTAGTCGAAAGCGCTGTGTATCTATTTCGTCAATTGAGAATAATGGATTGTTGAATCTTTGCTTTTGCTATAGATGTAAAGCGATTGTCAGCAGTAAAGCAAAGTTACCAGTTAGCGTGGCTGAGTTACCAGTTACTATGGCCAAGTTACCAGTTACCCTTGATGCATAAAGTTTTTTTAAAAAAAGGCCTTTTTTGATTCATGTTAGTATCAATAAATTACATTAACGATGCTTTCAAACAAGAAGCCAGAAAAATTGTGATCACCATTATATTACCAGATCAAATAACCAGATGTCTACATTGTCGTCCTTTTAATATGTAATGATAAACTTAAAAAAATAATATAAATATAAAAATTATAATTTTTATGGTTTTTATGGTTTAAAAAATGTTTTAACTATTTTCTTCCTCCAAATTATTTCTTGATAATTTTCAGAAACCTAATATAAAAAAAAACAAACTTTTTTTAATTTGCTCCTGTGATTTCTTTTTTTATTTTTAATTTTTATAGCCCGCGGCTTAAATCTATTTTCTTTTATGTCTTTTGCATTTCATTTGTTTGTCTCTTTCTTTCTCTCGTTTGTAACAAATACTTTGTACTTTGTAGAAAAAGGAAAGAAAGTTGGATTCTTGACACTAATGTTAGGAGTCCTCATAAAGGTCATGATGGATAGATTTTTCCATTGTTAGATCACCATACAGAATGTCTTGTGGAAGTCAACCTACTGGCATTCTATCAAGCCAGCCAAGACATCTGCCGCTTCTAACAAAACGGATGTAACTATGTACATATATAATAACATGAGAAGCAACTGTATAAGTGAATAACTGTGTTAAAATACAATAATTTCTTTCTTTAAAAGTTGACAATTGTTTATCCTTATATATACATTTTAAAAAATGTATTGGTTCTGATGGCTTTCAACTTTGTCCATCAACAAATATCTCTCTCATTGAACTGACGAGAAGTCGAACATTGTTATTTTATGCAACAAAATCTTGTTTCAGAATAACTGTCTACAGTGCTATATTATCGTTTCTAGAATCTTTTCAAATGCATTTTCTTCCTACCATAGGTAAGACTATTCACACTAAAACAATGTTTGTGAATAGCTATCGACATTTGTGCAAAATAATCTAGTATTTTATTAGTATCACAATTATTACCAGGTGACCCGAGCCTCGCTCGGCTGAATGATTAGTTTCCCGAGCTTATTTCGGAAGCGTTCGTGTTTCTGTTTATATGGAGGCGAGCGGGAAATCCCTTGAACTTAACTTGTCTTGGCTATATATAAAGGGGCTCGGAGTTCGACACCCGTCTCTAGCAGAGTTATTTTTACTGGGCTACTACAAGCAGCACGGAAAACCTTCTCCCAGATACCCAGCATAGGAGAGGTCACTCCATCTCTGACAGCAATGTCTCTGAAAAAAACACGGAGAGTGGTAGTTACCGGTGATAAGTTCCTAGCTAATTGGCGTAAGCTGGAACGCCAGGGACCACTCTTGACGGTAGGAGGGGCTTTTTAGCCTCACTGGATAGCTACTGCCTGCCTTAAGCCGAGCAGCCCTCGGACAATAAAGTGCTATCCCGCCACAGCTTGCCGCACCACTGGGTGCTTGGTGCTAAGACAAAATCAAAAAGCAAGCTGCTAACCCGCACCTGTAATTACAATCAAAAGAAAACCCTCAACATTAATGCGTTTTGCAACCCTCTATATCATTTCTATGTTTGCTTTGTGACGAAATCATTGCCACAACAAACATTGCAATGATATTAAAGATAAATGTCAAAAAACTAGCAAAAGTTAAATCTAAATGATTTTAAAACAATGAAATCATTTTCCGTTTTAATGCCAAATGATAACGCATTCAGTACAAAGCAAAAACAAATTTGTTCATCTCTACTTTCAAAGAAAGTATTTTAAATGTGATGAATTAAAACGTACATCACACCCAGTGCTACATGACATTCAATGCTAGGTGACGTACAGTGCTATGTCATATACAGTGCTATATATAGTGTTATGCTATATCACATACAGTAGTAAATCACATTTAGTGATATGTCAATTACAGTGCTAAATCCCATTCAGTGCTACGTAACATACATTGCTGTGTCATATACAGAGCTATATCACATAAACTAATACATGCAATGACAAATCACATTACAGTGCTAAATCACATTCAGTGCTATGTCACATACAGTAGTAAATCACATTCAGCGCTATGTCAATAACGGTGCTAAATCACATTCAGTGCTAAATCACATACAGTGCTAAATCACATTCAGTGCTATATAGTGCTAAATCACATTCACTAAGTTTTGTATGCTTTCGCTAAAACGAAACTGACGTTGTACTAATTAATACGCTCGCGAATCTTTTTTGTTACAGTTTTAAGCTCAAGTTAAAATCATTCTGATGTGACAATGTTTATATGGAGACAAAAGATAAACTTTTCACTACATATTCACATTGCACGCGTGTGTAACAACCTAATTTTTTAAGTGGCCGTTACATTTTAAATGAAATGCGTCTGTCGACATTACGTAAGTGTCTACACTGTTATCGACTATGTACTAAAAAATATATGTACACATATAGTTTATTCCTCAATGAATAATAAATAAATTCTAGAATATCATTGGAACACTTTTCCAAAGCTAAATAAAAATATATTCTCTCATATACTATTAGCAAACGACTGACCTCTCTTTTGATTTTTTAATCCTCTTGTCAATAAGCGAAGTCTATGTCGCTCGCATAACTCTGTGACCACTTAAAATACTAAATTACTAATAATAATACAGTTATACTCCTTTAATGAACAGCATTTTATAATAATAAAACGAACTATAATAACAATACGTTACAACTGAAACAGAGAACTTAGTTTATTGGCTGTACTGCCGACTCTCTCAAGAGAGACAACTTACTTAAAGGGAGAAAAGTCTTAGGAAAATAACTTTCCCTTGCTCAACAAACACAATGTTGAAAGCACTGCTAGATTTATAAAGATCTATGTCTTTATGGTCAGATTAACGATATAAGTATAATCGAAAGTGCTGTGTTTCTACTTCGTCAATTCAGCATAATGGATTCTGTTCAAACTTTACTTTTGCTATAAGAGATATAGCGATTGTCAGAATTAAACCAAAAGCAGAGTAGCCAGTTATTATGGCCGAGTTACCAGTTTTTATGACCGAGTTATCAGTTACTATGGCCGAGTTACCAGTTACTATGGCCGAGCTACCAGTTTTTATGACCGAGTTACCAGTTGCTATGGCCGAGTTACCAGTTACCATGACCGAGTTACCAATTGCTATGTTATTTCTGTTAGCAGTCATAGATGTATAAAGGTGCATATGCATATAGCGCCTTCGTTTTACAATTTTCTATAGCATTAATAATTTGCATAAACGATGCTTTTAAACAATGACATCATTTTCAATGTGGTGTACAAACTGCACAGCATTCAAGAAACCAGACACATTGTGGTCACCAATATAGTTCTTTCAAATAGACTCTTAAAAATTAAATAGTACAATAATCATTATCAAATACAGAGATGTCTACAATGTCGTCCTTTAATATGTGCAGTCAATATATATATATCTTCATCTCTTATTATCTAGCTCTCTCTCTCTCTCTCTCTCTATCTCTCTCTTTAATGCTCTCTTTTGTATCAAATACTTAGATCCGACAACTAGTAGAAAATTTAAAAGTTGGATTTTAGACTGTAAAGTAAAGACTTCTCATCTCATTATCAACAATTTCTAAATGTCTTGTTTTCTTTATATTAACTTGCTTCAAAAAAAACTGTGGGAAATAATGACAAATTTATTTCTTTATTGCTCAACTGGTATTTTATAAATTTTGAATTGTCTTCTTTGTAAATGTATAGAGTTCGGTGGGAAAAAAATTATTTCGATGTTACAATTCCTGACAGAAGCCTCATGAACATACAAGAATTTATCTGTCAAAGATTCAAGAAACACCAGCGACTGATTCAGAAGTGAAAATTTGTATTTTAAAAAAAATAATCGAAACAAACTGTAAAAGTACTGTAGAGAAACAGTTACTAAAACACCAAGGGGAAACAATCGCAGGCTACTAGAAAACTTTTTACCTACTTTTTGATCTTAAAGCTCAGGCTTCTCAGAATGATAACAACCTGTTAAAGGCCATCCTTGCTCTCTAGCAAACGAATCAATCAAATCAAAAATTAATTATGCAAAATAAAAAAAAAATCATTAAAAAAAGCTTATATTATAATTTATAGCTTATATTATAATAACTGTACATTTAAAGAACTATATATCAATACTGTAATATTTATTTCTCTTAATATTAAACTAAATCAACGCAATTACTATTAATTAATTAATTATTACCAGACTCAGTTATACTTCACCTCACCCTTCTTTCTACTACTGTTGTTTATAGCATCTGCAATCCGGGGCACATCCTTTATGCTCTCACTCTATGTGAGTCTATCCCAGCTGTTAGAGTATCAATTTTAAAGAACTTAATGTCACGTTTGCATACATCGGTATGCTGTAAAAGTGGACGACCAGTGGCTCTCCTGCCTTCTATTAGATCACCATACATAATATCTTGTGAATGTGGACCTTAAAGTAATATATGTGCGCAACCAGGTCAACCGCTTATAACAAAACGGATGTAGGCCTACGTATGTGTATATGATAACATGAGAAGCAACGGTAAATGGAAATTGCTGTGTTCAAATGTTGTGCATGTGCCTTAAAAAAAATAAAAAATAATAAAAAAATAATTCTTTCTTTAAAACCCTTCTTAATCCTTACATATTCATTAAAAATGTATTGATTCTGATGGCCTTTAACTTTGTCCATCAACACAACAAATATCTCGCTCATTGCTATTCCAGAGTTGGTAAATGATTTTGTTTTTTTAAGGAACAAAATCTTGTTTTAGAACAACTGTTCTACAGTAATCATATTATCGTTTCACACTGAAACAATGATTGTGAATATCTATCGACATTAGTGCCAGATGATTTTATGTGTCTTACATTTAGTACTAGTTGACCTTAGATCATTGCTCTGTTTTCTTTGTGTCGGAACCTTTACAACATACATTGTTATGATACTAATGATGAAAACAGTCAATAAAGTTGTAAAAGTGACGACATCTTAAACATTCAAATCTATTATCAGTTTTGGTGTCAGATAATAACTATTATCAGTTTTGGTG
>JADKLZ010034044.1:0-11628 GCA_021533235.1 Biomphalaria straminea
TTTTTTTTCATTAAAAAAAATTAAAAACTCTGAATTAAGAATGATTTAATTAGTTTGTTTTTTTAAACAAATAAAATATAATCCAATGAATAAAATAAAAAAGTGTTCTGCTTAATTTTTTAAATGTGCAAAGTTTTCCCTTGACAAAAAGGTTAGGAAACACTGATAAATAAATATGTTAATTAAGAATGCTTTTTTAACATTTTTGACATGTTATTATAGTGCTTCCACAAGACTCTTCGTAATGTTGAGAAATGAAATAATATATGTAAATTAGTAGATATATTGTGATGAGAGGTTTGTATTTAGTTTGGTATATTTTATCTATTTGATTTTGAAAATTCAATATTATCCTGCGCATAGTACAAAATATAATAAATGATTAAAGGCCAAGGTGTGATGGAAGTAGTGAAAATCGTTTGAGTTATAGAAGTACAATTACAATACTTATGATCATTCCGTTGATAAATTATCTCCTGACAGCTATCAACCACTTTATCTTTTTTGTCAAATGTTCTTTCTTGAATATGGGCCTGTCATTTCAAACTCTGATATGACATTCTTTTTATTCTTATAAAGACTGGCTTCAACCATATTCTACCCTTTGTTGTAATCCCCATTATAAATTGTGGCAGTGAAGAATGTCCAAGGAAGAAATATGCAACTCTGGTCAAGAAATTGCAAATGATGTACAGCAATTCAAATGGGTGGATTATCTTCTTTATCTACTATCAATAACCTATCTTATTGATTTCGATTAAAACGCAAAAAACATTTTTAAATTAGCTCTATATTTGTAGATATTAAATTTTTATAATTCTTATTGACATTAAATTCTATATTCGTTTAATGTGTCATATAAATGAAAATAAATATCTAAAATATTGTTAATTTCATTCTTTTTTATTATTTGTTGGGTAAGAGGAGGAAATGACCAGGGGATGAAGTGATCGGGGATGAAGTGACCAAACACAAATGAATGGAAAACAAAAAAAATGATATTCAATCATATTAAAAATTGAACAATATTTTTAAACTGTAAAGGGTTATTTTTCTTTTTAAACAATTTTCAAATGCTGAGCACAACAATGACATGTTCTGTAATAAAAAAATTGGCTTAATGTGCCCCATGGCTACAGAGAGACTTGAGAATGCTGACCGCACCCTTCAAAGCCCGAAATGCTGGCCAGGTTGAGAACCCCTGTTCTTGATAATAAACATAACAATATCAATACAATATACATGTTCATTGAGAAAAACAAAAAAAAAACATTTATTAGACTTTTCAACTTAGTCACCAAAGCTTAAAAATTAAAATACTAGGTCAATACTGGTTCATTACATCAATGCTTCAGAACTGCCTGATAGGGAGAAACAAACTGTAATAATAAATGGTTACAAATCAACACCAATAACAGGTGTACCTCAAAAGGAAGTGTTAGCTCCACTACTGTTTCTAATTTACAAAAATGACCTCGAAGGAACAAAAAGTCAGATTATTTGCAGTCAATCACTAATTATACAGAACAATTAAATCAACACAAGATACTGAAATTTTACAAAAACAAATTAGAATAATTACAGAAATGCAGGTGCAGTGAAATAATGCTAATATCCAACTTATTTTCCATGTTTCTTCAATTCATGTTGTTTTAAATTACCTAACTGAGTAGAACAATAACTACAATGTACACATTTATATGGCTTTTCTCCAGTATGTGTTCTAATATGTATCATCAAATTTATTCTACGTTTACTTCTGTAGTTACATGTTTCACAATGGAATGGTCTTTCATTGGTATGAGTTCTAATATGAAATGTCATACCATCGCTTGTGGTTGAAGAGTAATTGCAATAAGGACATTTATATGGTTTTTCTCCTGTATGACTTCTAATGTGTCTAAGAAAATTACCTTTAATTTTGCTACTGTAGTCACATATTTCACATTGAAATGATCCACTGGTGTGTATCATCATATGGACTTTCAAGTTCCAAGCAATAGCTGTGGCATAATGGCATACAGTACATTTAAATGTTTCTTCCCCTTGTGTATGAATTCTAATATGTTCTAACATCCCTTTTTTATATTCTGATCTATATTCACAAGATAAACATTTATAAAATTCTCCTCCTTTAACTAATTTTGTATCTTCACAATTTGATGAACCTTTCATTTTGTCAATAAAAGAATCTAAACTATAAGAACTTTTACAAAAAGACACTTTATGATTATAGATAGTATTCTTGGATGATTGTGCCTGAGATAAATCTATAAACTTATCATCTGACTGGTTACCTTCCACAATGCCATAACTTGTTTGTTTCACTTGATTCAAGTCAATAACTTCCTCTTGACCTAGTAATGAGTTATTGATATAAAGTCTCTCCTGTCCACCTTGTAATCCCACCATCCCATCTGGCTTCAAGTCTTCCCTTGTCTCTGTTGATAAACTCAAAGGATGAGAGTTAGACTGTTGTGTCTTCAGCAATTCATTTTCTTTGTGTCTTTTTCTGGAATGTTTCATTAGTTGTTGGTGAGATGTCTTGAGCACATTGCAAACACTACATTTATATTTTAGTTCTGGAATGAAAAAAAAAATGTTTTATTAAAATTCTGGAAAACGATAAAGACAATGAATTGAAAAAACAACCTTACTAATGTTAAAACGAGTCAACAAAACAAAAAAGTTTGAGAGGAAGATCACAGAAAAAAAAAGGAAGTGGGGGATAAATGTAATGGAAAAAACATTGAAAAATGTCCTTTTCTTTCTTCTTTTGTGGAATGACACTAATGAGAACAGACACCTGCATGCACTGACCAACAAAAAGAGTACAAACAATCAAGAAAAGTTAACTTGAAAAATAAAGATAGGCTTACAATGTTTTTGATGAAAACATACCAGTAAAACAAGAAAAAAAAAAACAGAAAAAAAAAACAATAAAAGCTTCTACAAAGTATAGTTGTATCAATTGATACAATAATACATAAAACACTGAACCATAAACTTCAAATTCAAAAAATGAAACAAAATCTAAAAAAATTCTCACTAGATAAAAATAAAGGCACATTCCTTGTTCAATATGCTAGGACGTACATATACAAATGCTCCTTCTTTTCCTTAGAGCAATTAGAGCATGGAACGGGTTCCTTGAGCCAGCAAAGAAAACAAATGACTTGGCAGAATTTAAGTCATTGGTTAACATGCATGACTAGATGCATAGGACATAGGTAATCATCTTCTTTTTTGAAGTAACGTCTGTATTTTATAAGATAAGAAGATAAGGCTAGACTGATATCTGTGTGAAGAATACAACTCCAAAAAAAGAACAAGGAAAATTGAGTATATTAAAAAATGCATTTAAAAAATCATTTTATAATTTCTTTTATCCTCTTCTAAATTGACATTACTCATAACAATATCAAGCAAAAAGGCTTCTAATTTGGGCATTTTAAAGACCATAGAGCTGTAGTGGATGTACTTTAAAAAATTTTGTGTTACTTTTTTTTAATGAATTGGAAAAGATTAAATTGTTGGTCTTACAATGAGATAGGTTACCCCGCTTTTTATTTTTTTGTCAACATTTTTCTAACCCCCTGTACAGTGGAAGTAGGCCTGTGGCCAATGCCTGACATATTTGAAATTAAAAGCATTTGTTTTTCATTTTGTCTGGCCACTTTGTGAAATGCTGGGGTATTCCTCGTCAATAACAGTTGCACTGATGCAAGACTGTAAACACTGCAGCCAGGGGCTGGATATAAGTATAAGAAGGCCAAGGGGCTTGATATAAATATAAGAAGTCCCAGGGGCTGGATATAAGTATAAGAAGTCCTAGGAGCTGGATATAAGTATAAGAAGTCCCAGGGGCTGGATACAATATGTGGAGGCCCCTACAATTTTTAGAAAGCTGCAATAAAAAATCCACTTATGAATAAAAATACCTAAATACATGCTGTCTTTTAGAAATAGAGTTCTTGTAAATTAAATCTCACTTTCCTTTAAAAAAAATTATTTAATATGTATATTCACTTGTTTCAAGGTGTTTTGACTACACACATTAGAAGTCATACAGGAGAAAGACCATACAAATGTCCTTTTTGCAATTACGCTCAGCGACAAATACTTGTATGGCAGCTCATCGAAGGACACATTCTAGTGAAAGACCATATCAAATAATGTGTTTTTGATTAAATGTCTCTCCTTACAGTTTCCTCTCATCTGGCTTCAAGTCTTCACTTGGAATGTTGGGTCTCCAGTAATTCATTTTCTTTGTGTCTTTTTCTGGAATGTTTCATCAGTTGTTGGTGAGATGTCTTGAATATGTATCACAGACAGAGGTGAGGAAAAAAAAGTAGCCAACATCAAGTTTCTAGAACAGGATAGCTAACAGAAATATTTTGAATAGTAGAATTCTAGAGAAGACGAATTTAAATGTATAAATCGGTGGAAAGTGACTAAGTTGGGGTTCTTGAGTTGTAGCGAGTCCTTGAGTTGTTGCATATCCACAAGTTCTTTAGTCAAGTTAAAAAGAAAGTTTAGTTGTGTCAGTACAAAGTTGTATCAGATTGTATTGGTGTAAAAGTGTATCAGTATAAAGTTGTATCAGAGTAAAGTTGTAACACTTCAGCCTAATTAAGAAACAGTATTTTGTGGTTTTATTATCACAGTGAATTTGCAAGAATTTTATGTCAAGTAAATGCTGAATTGAGTATCAATGTATTGTTTGAATGTGTTTCAAGAGGTTCATTAACGAAAGAAAAAAAAAAGAACACAGAAGTTTCTTTAGTGTGTTTTAATCATTTTTTATTTCCCCAGAGAGTGATTCTATTTGTGCCATGAATATACACAAAGGAAAAAATCATTGTAATCATCAAATACACTATGTAAATAGATTGCATGATTGGTTTTTTTATTATTATTATTAGGGGCCTCACATTTTCTAAGGCCAGCACAGTCAAGAGATTTGACTATTATACTTTAAAAAAATTGTAATCTTAAACACCTTCAATTGAAATGTCTTGTTTTAAAAAAAAAGCAATAAGCAAAAAAAAAAAATTATTTTTATGCAGCTTAAAAAAAAAAGTAAAATTATTTATTTTTTTACACTATAATACAAATAATGATTAGATACATAAGAATCTATATTGAAGCCTCTGTACCTATTTTCCATGTTTCCTCAATTCGTGAATTTTTAAATTACTTAAACGAGCACAACAATAACTACAATATACACATTTGAATGGTTTTTCTCCTGTATGTGTTTTTTTATGTCTCACCAAAGTTTGTCTAGTTTTACTTCTGTAGTCGCATAGTTCACATTCATATGGTCTTTCACTGGAATGTGTCCTTCGATGAGCTGCCATACAAGCATGTGAGGCTGATGCATAATTGCAAAAAGGACATTTGTATGGTTTTTCTCCTGTATGACTTCTAATGTGTGTAGTCAAAGTACCTTTTTGTTTGCTGCTGTAGTCACATTTATCACATTGAAATGGTCTTTCATTGGTGTGTGTCCTTAAATGAACTGCTAAATTATTTCTGCTTGATGCATAATTGCAAAAAGGACATTTATATGGTTTTTCTCCTGTATGACTCCTAATGTGTCCAATCAAACAACGCTTAGTTTTGCTGCTGTAGTCACAAATATCACATTGAAATGATTTTTCATTACTGTGTACCCTCATATGGGCAGTTAAATTCGATTTAGCAGCTGATGCATACTGGCAAAAAGGACATTTAAATGGCTTTTCCCCTGTATGAGTTCTAATATGTTCAACTATTCTGCTTTTATATTGTGCTCTATAATCACAAAATGAACATTTATAAAATCCTTCACTTTTAAGTAAATTTGTATTTTCACAATATAATGACTCTTTCATCTGGTCAATATGAGAGTCTGAGCCATAACAGTTTTTGCTAACAGACATATTAGTGAATGGATGAGCTTCAAATACTTTCATAAATTTACCATTTGGCTGGTTAACTCCAATTGTGTCCTGACTAGTTTGTTTCACTTGATTCAAGTCAGTGAACTTCTTTTGACCTAGTAATGTGTTATTGATATAAAGTCTCTCCTGTACACCTTGTAATTCCATCCTTCCATCTGGCTTCAAGTCTTCACTTGTCTCTGTTGATGAACTGAAAGACTTGGAATGTTGGGTCTCCAGTAATTCATTTTCTTTGTGTCTTTTTCTGGAATGTCTTTTAAGTTGTTGATGAGATTTCTTGAATACATTGCAAACATTACATTTATATTTCAATTCTGAAAAGAAAAAAAAAATGTTTTATTAAAGTTTTGGAAAGTGACAAAAACAATGAATTTTTTTTTTTAAATTAGGCATACTACTGTTAAAACGATCTAATACAGGTAGGGGTTAAACGTAATGAAAAAAAAATTTGATAAAATGTCCTTTTCTTTCTTCTAAATTAACTATTGTGGAATGACACTAATGAGGACAGGAGACGAAGTTATCAGACACCTGCATGCACTGACCAACAAAAAGTGTACAAACAAACAAAAAAAGTTAACTTCAAAAAAAAAGATACAATGTTTTTGATGAAAACATACCAGCAAAACAAGAAAAAAAAAGCTTATACAAAGTGTAGTTGTATCAATTAGTTTGGATCAATCATGAATGACCTGAATTCAAATTTGTGGCTCACACCTCCTCAGGGCATGCTAATCACTCTGCTAGTGAGGTACTTATGACTAGAGAAAGTTGTATAGTTATATATTGTTTGTTTCAATTTTGTGTGGCAATATATAAAGGGGACTTATTCATTTTATACCACCACTTCAGTCAGGTACAATTTATTATCCTTATTTGAGATACCACACAAACAAAATTAATTAACAATAGTTAATTCTCTAATTGGTTAATTTATATTATAGCTTCTTGTGTTGCCAGATAAAAGAAATAGTTTTGCACAATTACTGCTTGATCCGAAATTGAGCGTGGGAGAAATAATGTGTAAAAAACTTTTACAAGACAAAGTAAGTTGATATAAGCTTTGCAAAAATAAGCTGTAAAACTACTATATGTGGAAGTTAAATACACATTTTCTTGATTCATAAAAATACCCCAAGTAGACAGTCTATATGTCTCTTTTTAGAATGTCAAAATCAATTTGTTAACATTTGCATTATGTCAAGAAATGCAAAAAGAAAAAAATTACACCTTGAGGAGCTTTTGAGTGACAGATTTCTTTTGATATCTTTGAAAATATGAAAACCTGTTCTTTAATAAGTTTGTTATCTTTCTGACATTTATGAGTGTGGTGGGTGACCAGAAGATAAAAAAATTAATCTGATAAATGTAGTTGTAGTAACCTATAGAGTCAACATTTTCGCAATTTAGGCAATTCTACATAAACTACTAAACCCTAATCTTCAAATTCAAAAACAAAATCTAATAAAATACTCAGAAAGGCAGAAAGAAAAAGGAACATCCCTCATTCCATATGCTAGGACAAATTTGTACAAATGCTCCTTCTTCCCTAGTGCTATTAGAGCATGGAATGGATTGCCCGAGTTAGCCAGGAAAAAAAAATGACTTGGCAAAACATTTATTCTTTATATTTAAGAAAGATATGTTTTCTGTGACACCTAAGCTGTTGGGTTTAGTGCAAGTGACAATAAAATACTGATTGATTGAATGAGTGACTCATAATTTAAAACAAAGATTTAAAAATAAACCATTAAATGATTTCTGGTTTGTGTTTGTCTAAAGTGTACCTTAATATTTCAAAACAAGCTGCTTGTTGACTTCAGTTTCATTCAACCTATTTGTACAAAGCAGGATTTTACAATTATTTTGTAACAAAGTCAAAGTTAAACAAGCCAAATCAAATTTCAGTTTCTTCTTCTAGACAGCTTTTTACAGACTGTGACAAGGAAAAAAAGTGTGATGTTTTCTTCAGTTGTTCAACGCTGCCATACAGGGTGTTGGTTATGTTGGGCTGTAGTGGTAGTAAGGTCTTCTTAAGGTGGATTAGAAAGGGGCATTCAAAAAAGGATATGGTTTACAGTTTCATAAGGGTGGGTGCAGTGTCTACAAAGGGGAAGTTATGTGGGATTTATTTTATTGAGATGATAATTTAACAGGGGTGTGTGTCCTGTCCTTAGTTGGAAGATTGTAGATTGCTCTTTGCAGGGGAGGAAGTCAATGCTGTCCAGTTTGTTAGGCATGTTCATTTCTAGAGTTCAGCTGAACAAGAGCATGCCTGATATCAAGAAACTAAACTCGTCAAAGTCAATAAAACTTTTTCATTCATATGTTTATGTCTGTATTTAATTTTTTTTCATTAAAAAAAATTAAAAACTCTGAATTAAGAATGATTTAATTAGTTTGTTTTTTTAAACAAATAAAATATAATCCAATGAATAAAATAAAAAAGTGTTCTGCTTAATTTTTTAAATGTGCAAAGTTTTCCCTTGACAAAAAGGTTAGGAAACACTGATAAATAAATATGTTAATTAAGAATGCTTTTTTAACATTTTTGACATGTTATTATAGTGCTTCCACAAGACTCTTCGTAATGTTGAGAAATGAAATAATATATGTAAATTAGTAGATATATTGTGATGAGAGGTTTGTATTTAGTTTGGTATATTTTATCTATTTGATTTTGAAAATTCAATATTATCCTGCGCATAGTACAAAATATAATAAATGATTAAAGGCCAAGGTGTGATGGAAGTAGTGAAAATCGTTTGAGTTATAGAAGTACAATTACAATACTTATGATCATTCCGTTGATAAATTATCTCCTGACAGCTATCAACCACTTTATCTTTTTTGTCAAATGTTCTTTCTTGAATATGGGCCTGTCATTTCAAACTCTGATATGACATTCTTTTTATTCTTATAAAGACTGGCTTCAACCATATTCTACCCTTTGTTGTAATCCCCATTATAAATTGTGGCAGTGAAGAATGTCCAAGGAAGAAATATGCAACTCTGGTCAAGAAATTGCAAATGATGTACAGCAATTCAAATGGGTGGATTATCTTCTTTATCTACTATCAATAACCTATCTTATTGATTTCGATTAAAACGCAAAAAACATTTTTAAATTAGCTCTATATTTGTAGATATTAAATTTTTATAATTCTTATTGACATTAAATTCTATATTCGTTTAATGTGTCATATAAATGAAAATAAATATCTAAAATATTGTTAATTTCATTCTTTTTTATTATTTGTTGGGTAAGAGGAGGAAATGACCAGGGGATGAAGTGATCGGGGATGAAGTGACCAAACACAAATGAATGGAAAACAAAAAAAATGATATTCAATCATATTAAAAATTGAACAATATTTTTAAACTGTAAAGGGTTATTTTTCTTTTTAAACAATTTTCAAATGCTGAGCACAACAATGACATGTTCTGTAATAAAAAAATTGGCTTAATGTGCCCCATGGCTACAGAGAGACTTGAGAATGCTGACCGCACCCTTCAAAGCCCGAAATGCTGGCCAGGTTGAGAACCCCTGTTCTTGATAATAAACATAACAATATCAATACAATATACATGTTCATTGAGAAAAACAAAAAAAAAACATTTATTAGACTTTTCAACTTAGTCACCAAAGCTTAAAAATTAAAATACTAGGTCAATACTGGTTCATTACATCAATGCTTCAGAACTGCCTGATAGGGAGAAACAAACTGTAATAATAAATGGTTACAAATCAACACCAATAACAGGTGTACCTCAAAAGGAAGTGTTAGCTCCACTACTGTTTCTAATTTACAAAAATGACCTCGAAGGAACAAAAAGTCAGATTATTTGCAGTCAATCACTAATTATACAGAACAATTAAATCAACACAAGATACTGAAATTTTACAAAAACAAATTAGAATAATTACAGAAATGCAGGTGCAGTGAAATAATGCTAATATCCAACTTATTTTCCATGTTTCTTCAATTCATGTTGTTTTAAATTACCTAACTGAGTAGAACAATAACTACAATGTACACATTTATATGGCTTTTCTCCAGTATGTGTTCTAATATGTATCATCAAATTTATTCTACGTTTACTTCTGTAGTTACATGTTTCACAATGGAATGGTCTTTCATTGGTATGAGTTCTAATATGAAATGTCATACCATCGCTTGTGGTTGAAGAGTAATTGCAATAAGGACATTTATATGGTTTTTCTCCTGTATGACTTCTAATGTGTCTAAGAAAATTACCTTTAATTTTGCTACTGTAGTCACATATTTCACATTGAAATGATCCACTGGTGTGTATCATCATATGGACTTTCAAGTTCCAAGCAATAGCTGTGGCATAATGGCATACAGTACATTTAAATGTTTCTTCCCCTTGTGTATGAATTCTAATATGTTCTAACATCCCTTTTTTATATTCTGATCTATATTCACAAGATAAACATTTATAAAATTCTCCTCCTTTAACTAATTTTGTATCTTCACAATTTGATGAACCTTTCATTTTGTCAATAAAAGAATCTAAACTATAAGAACTTTTACAAAAAGACACTTTATGATTATAGATAGTATTCTTGGATGATTGTGCCTGAGATAAATCTATAAACTTATCATCTGACTGGTTACCTTCCACAATGCCATAACTTGTTTGTTTCACTTGATTCAAGTCAATAACTTCCTCTTGACCTAGTAATGAGTTATTGATATAAAGTCTCTCCTGTCCACCTTGTAATCCCACCATCCCATCTGGCTTCAAGTCTTCCCTTGTCTCTGTTGATAAACTCAAAGGATGAGAGTTAGACTGTTGTGTCTTCAGCAATTCATTTTCTTTGTGTCTTTTTCTGGAATGTTTCATTAGTTGTTGGTGAGATGTCTTGAGCACATTGCAAACACTACATTTATATTTTAGTTCTGGAATGAAAAAAAAAATGTTTTATTAAAATTCTGGAAAACGATAAAGACAATGAATTGAAAAAACAACCTTACTAATGTTAAAACGAGTCAACAAAACAAAAAAGTTTGAGAGGAAGATCACAGAAAAAAAAAGGAAGTGGGGGATAAATGTAATGGAAAAAACATTGAAAAATGTCCTTTTCTTTCTTCTTTTGTGGAATGACACTAATGAGAACAGACACCTGCATGCACTGACCAACAAAAAGAGTACAAACAATCAAGAAAAGTTAACTTGAAAAATAAAGATAGGCTTACAATGTTTTTGATGAAAACATACCAGTAAAACAAGAAAAAAAAAAACAGAAAAAAAAAACAATAAAAGCTTCTACAAAGTATAGTTGTATCAATTGATACAATAATACATAAAACACTGAACCATAAACTTCAAATTCAAAAAATGAAACAAAATCTAAAAAAATTCTCACTAGATAAAAATAAAGGCACATTCCTTGTTCAATATGCTAGGACGTACATATACAAATGCTCCTTCTTTTCCTTAGAGCAATTAGAGCATGGAACGGGTTCCTTGAGCCAGCAAAGAAAACAAATGACTTGGCAGAATTTAAGTCATTGGTTAACATGCATGACTAGATGCATAGGACATAGGTAATCATCTTCTTTTTTGAAGTAACGTCTGTATTTTATAAGATAAGAAGATAAGGCTAGACTGATATCTGTGTGAAGAATACAACTCCAAAAAAAGAACAAGG
>JADKLZ010034047.1:0-10381 GCA_021533235.1 Biomphalaria straminea
CTCAATATTGATCCTGAAATCTACCGCTCAATATTGATCCTGAAATCCACCGCTCAATATTGATCAGTGGAGTTCGTGGTAAGCATAACGCTATTAGCGTTTTCTTGCATTTTTTTTACAGCAGAAATGCATTCTCCTGATATCTGCAGCTCATTATTCAACGTATGTTTGTCACATTGTTTTGTTACAGAACTATAATTCAAAGTTGTAAACAAAAAATTTCTCAAGTGGTAGGGAAAATTAAGTGTATCAGATAGATTCTACTCTAATTTATTTTGCATTTTTTAGGATTCAAGCATAAATTGTGAGCTATAGTCCCACATTTATTTAACAAGAAAAATATCAGATTGAGTAAAGGTTGGAAAAATGACAAGTAAAAGAATATTTGGGTTTAGAGCACCAACGCTATTGAGACAGTTACTGAAAAAGAATGGAGCCGTAACAGTGCAGCTTTGGCCAAGTAGTTTGTCCTTGTCTAGACTGTACAATGACGCTAGACACATGCAGCGCGTCTATCTTAACAACAGGTACTAAAACAATGAAGTCGAATACAATCACAATCAACAAACCGAACACTCATAAACATCTGCTCAGTGCCTGCGATATCTGCAGTTTCATCTCTTAAATACCCAGAAAATACAAATAATTCATGATGCTACAGCTCGTATTAATGGTCTATTCCAGCTGTCAGTGCTCTGTTAAACCAAATCAACGTTTTGACTTCGACGATTGCATGTGAAGAACTTTCTTTTATCTCTTCTACTGTAAACTGGTGGACATGTTTAACCTGTTATTTTATCGGGCACTGACACCGACCGGAACTTCGCAAGACTCTTTTGTTCAAAAAAAATAAATAAAACATTTATCACATCGAAAGATAATTGGCAAATTAATTAATTAGACCTGAACTAAATATTTTTCCCTTTGCAACTTCTTGTGTGACTAAAGAGGCTAATCCTATGTACTTTCACACTTCTTTATACTACTATAATGAATGACATCTGCAACCCAGGACTTTCATTTAATGCTTGCTCTTCATGTGAATCTATCCTGCACCACTTTTTCCCAGCTGTTAGTGCCAATTTTGAAGAGCTTTATGTCGCGTGCATACATCAGTATAGTTTAGCAGTGGACGACCAGTGGACCTCTGCCTACTGTTAAATAAACAATCAGAATGTCTTGTGAAAGTCGATCTTGTGGCATTCATAATAACTATAGCAAATGAAAACAAATCCTAGTGACTAACATGTTTTAGACAATGAAAACAAATCCTAGTGACTAAGATGTTTTAGACACCCTTTATAGTGCAGAATTCCAAGCCCACAGTAATCTTATATGGTCGGACATGAACTACAGATTGGCCTATTCTAGTAACAATAATAGCGTATCTTTACAACTGTACTTCAGTGGAAGCACTACTTGTCAAGTTACTACACTTTACAATAGTCCAATGATAGGCCTTTAGATTTACACTTAGAAGACGATGCGCACAATTTTCCTGAAATTAATTTATTTAACTCTTGAATCAATAATGCATGGGGGTAGGGGGACACAAGGAGGTGCACTTGCACCCCCATGGATATTATTAGTGGCGTAGCTAAGGTGGGGGGGGGAAGCTTTTGAAAATTCCCCGGGCCCCCACTTTGGGGGGGGCCCCCAAACGGGTGTCCGAAATTTGTTTGTAAATACATAAATTAATATATTTGATTGGCAAATAGTGTCATCAGATGTCTTTTTTTTTTTTTTTCAACATTTATGGATTAAATATATAACAAAGACTAAATCTAGATCTAGGTCTATCAGTACGTCTACTTTGTTGACATTTTTAAAAATATTTTTTTCCGACAGAGAAAAGTTAAAAGTTAGTTTTACGTAAAATGCAAATCTTTAATAGATAGGCCTATGTTTCCGATTTATTTTCCCTTCAAAAGAGATCAAACATGTGCTTGCAGCAAAAACTAAGAATATTACTCTCTTTGTTGCCACGAACAGGGTGGTCCTTAGCATTCTCGGGGCCCTGGGCGAGTGTCATGCGCGGGGCCCTGAGCCTTAAGGATAAACTATATATACCGTACCACATCACGCTACCGGATAATCCGTCTCTAACGCTGTAACAATAACAAAACATGTCCGCCTTAACGCTGTGGGCCCTCCTTATTTTTGTTACAAAACATAGAACATTACGTAGCAATTGTTGGCTTACTATTGGCCGCACTAACTATACTGTATATACTGTATTGCAATTGTTCTGCATAAAGAAAATTCTTTTAACTTAAAAAGTTTAAAAATTACTCCCATGGCCATAGCCTATTGGGAAAAAAAAAACACAGAGGCGGAAGCAACCTATCCAAATATTTTGTTTCGTATACATAACATCGACATCCAATTGGATTTTACTAAGAAAATGTGAGGTGATCAAGTTTGTGACAATAAAATATCCGATCGCGGGGCCCTCCTCAAGCGCGGGGCCTGGGACGGCTGCCCCACTTGACACGCCCTAAGGCCGCTACTGGCCACGAATAAAACTGTATGATATACAGCGAATTTTAGAATAACAGATCCAATAAGTATTCTTAATAATGCTAGAATTATTCGGGTTTACCAGGGTGGGCTACAAAATAGCGTGAGGAATTGGTTAAACCTATGATAACGCAGCCACAATAAGTGGCCGTCTGTCTGGCCTGTGGATACGTCTGTTAGGCATAAATCCAAAAGCAATATTTCTGAACTGTGATAATCACTCTCTCAATCTGGCAGCTTTTCATTCTGCTGAGATAGATCCAACAATTGTCATCTTTTTTGGAACTGTACATGAATTCATTCAACTTTTTTTTTCCAAATTAACCCCAGAGATCCTTCCTTTTATTAATTTATTATCACATCCTTCCTTTTAAAGTTCTTAAGTATGATATCTACAAGGAACTTTAACAATTCGACCACTTCTGATTGTCCTGACTGACAGGCTCTCTAGATGTTAGTCTAGAACTAACTATAACTGTCTATTTCGTTTGTTCTAACAGTTTACTGTTCTTTGCCTTCATCGGTATCATATATTACCCAGAGACATCTTCATCGAAACTCTTGTTCAAAAAGCGTTGATTTCTTCTGTATGTTTTCTCATCGTTTGTTTATGATGTAAGATCATAGACGAACTCTCACTTTCTCTCCGACAGAGTAATCTTTAGGTAGTCTTGCTTTTGCATCGTATTTCACTTTGCTTTTCACCTGTCGTTCGTTGAGTAATGTCTCTGCATTTTCAGTTACCGATGGTTTCAATAGTTTGGGATCAGCTGGAATGATGTCCCTGAGTCTTCTACTCATCAGCAGTTGTGATGCTTATCGGAGTATTTCTATACTCGAGCATAGCAAGATATGGATCCTTCACACTTTTGTATATACTGAATACTTTTTCTTTCGCACAAAACATAACCAACAATAAATAAATTGAAACCCATTCATGCTTTCTGCAAAATGATGAGAAACGGACCAGCTGATAACCCAATCCAACGAAAAAGCAAAAGAAGGTAGTGAATACTATGGATTCCATGTAATCAAAACAGCCAGAAGAAAAGGCTTTATGAAAAGTTGAGTTCTAATGTAGGACTGTCAATAGTACTGCAATTAAAACGTGTTGCAACAGAGGTGCTGGACAGATTTCATATGGGGATTACAGATTACAAAGGCTGGGAAAAAAATGGATACCTTTGGGTTTCTTCTTGAACCAAGACACCTGTTGGATGATGACACGCTTATGACAAACTGTGTTACTTTTTCCTGTTTGTGTGATGAAATAAATGGCAAATCGCTTGTTCAATGATGTCATTGATGTGCGAGCAGTTTTCATCAACAAACCAGTAATACAATCCAAAATAGACATATTGCGGAAACAGGCTTCATATGGTAATTAGGCCTACGTGTGCTCAAACCTTGCAACCTCTTCCGAATACCGCTAACTCAGGCCACTTCCATTGCGTCATTCTTAAAGCTCAAGTTCATCAAAAACTATCCCAGGAGCACAATGACGCAAGAAAGGCTTATCATGGATTTAATGTCAGTGAAGTCACAAATGTAGATAATGTTATAAGATAGATAAGATAGATAAGATAAGATAAGATAATTTTATTGATCCAATCTAATGGAAATTCAGTTTGATTACAACTTGACAACGTCAGCGTAACTACTATACAAAAACAATGTTAATGAAAAATTCGAACAACATTCACATACAAACACACATGTGTGAGCGTGAGACCCCAGGTCTATTTTTATCCATTTCTTATCTGTATTTATTTATTTTTGGCAGTTGTAAATATATTATTTTTGGCATGTAATTCTGTTGATTTTACTTGGCCAGGGGTGGCAGGCAGTGACCCTTATAAATTCAGCGGATGTTATTGTGTTTCCCTTTTTTTCTCTATTGATTGACGCGGCCATAGGTGGCTAGTTGAAGACCATGTAGATCTAATTAATTAATTGTTAGTAGTGTCAGCGGGACTGCTTGTAAGTAGTATAATGGCTTAGTTCTTCTTATTTTTATATAATTAGTTTAAATTTGTATTAATTGTTCCTAGATCTAGTGTTATTTGTCTAGATTTACATGGATTGGTTCTGTGTCTAATCTCGGCTTAATTTAGCAGCCATTGTATTGTCCGGTGTGGAAACGGAAGGTCCAGTTTTGACTTGATGTGCATGGCTTCTTGTTGAATAATGCCATCTTCAACAATCCTCCTTGTTAGGTCTACTTTTGTCCCATCTTGTCTATTTTGTAATTAGTTCTTTATTCATTTAATGTGTCCCATGCAGTATTTTATTAATATATATATTTCATGTTAGGATAATTGCTATAATTGGGCGAGTGTCCTGATTATATTTTTTGTGCAAGATGGCGGCGCCCGTTAGCCGTTAAATAATTTTGGCTTTGTTGAGCCTTATTATTATTATTAGAGCTATTTTAGTCTAGATCTAATGTTTATTTTATTGTCTAGCCCAACTAGTGTTGTGGTATAGACATATATGTTTTTGCCTCATGTGTATTATTTCATGGCTTTAATTAGCCACATGCAGGTAATATGTGTTTACCTCATGGTATTAGTGTGTGGTCTAAATCCAGGCCTAAACTGTTATGATTTTATTTTTAATTTTTTATTTACTAGTGTTTGTTTTTTATTATAGGCTATCCTTACTGCAGTTAAGTCTGCTCGCCCATAATGCTCGCCAACAATGCTGGCCTTATTCGCCTATAAGTCCGCCATTATGTTTGTTAGTTATAGTTTAGGGTATTATTTTGGTATAGTTATAGCGAGTTAGTGGATTTATTCAGTCAGTTTGTTTGGGTTTTTGTGTTAATCTAGTCGTTTGGGTTTTCGTTGATCTAGTATTAGTTTCTTAGTTGATTAGGTTTTTAAGTTTGTGTATACATTTTATTATTGATTTTATTTTGATTTATTAATGCTTACTTGTTGTAAATAAAAGTATTTCTATAATTTGTTTTATAAATTTAGTTTAGTTGTTTTATTTTAGTTGTTGTTCTTAGCTTAGTTAGATAGTTTTAGTCTGGTAAGTGCCAGTCTGGTCACTCAGGTGAAGTCCACCCTCTGGTATTGCACCAGAGTGCACAGAATGAACCCGCCCAGTAGCGTCACCACCTGGCTACTGGTAATTAATTGTTTAGCTGCGTCAAATTGGCAGAAGCGCCTGTGACGCCAGCGTAACACATGCACATTCACAACCAGCACAGAATGCACGACGTGAAGCGATATGAATTGAGATTAGTCACTTGTGCATTATTTAGCTAATAAACTACGGTATTATTCATTAAACGAGTCTTATTGATTTTTTTTTTAAGTTTACTGATATACTGAACCAATTTGATCTTGGGCTTATATATTTTTTACGTACATCATGTCATGTCATATATCGAAAGTCAAAGGGGCCCCAATGAGGTCGATCCCCCCGGGCCCCCGAATCCCTAACTACGCCCCTGGATATTATACTGACTAAATCTACATCTACGTAATAAAAAACACATCTGGATGATGTATTTTAGTATAATGTATTTTTTTTTACAATTGGCCACGATGTGGCTACTCACAATTGAGAGGCACGCACGTAAATGGTTAGCCATCCATTCCATACGCCTGGGCTAATCTACTACTACATTAATCAGTGGAAGTACTACATATTAAGCTGCTTCTTATAAGTTAATTGATTTTGGTGGTGCGAAAAAATTACTAAAATTTGGCTCGACAACTGATGTCCAAAGCTAAAAAGCTGAGGTTTCCTAAAAAAAAAATATTTATGGCTACTCAGAATCCAGGGGGTGCAAGTGCACCCCCCTGCAGGCGCCCGTGTTCGTGCGTTATCGTCCTTGCCAAACTGGCGTGTATTGTCACTGGTCACAGCTGACTGCTCGTACTGTGCTGAACTGGGGCGATTTGGGTAGGCTAAAACACACATACAGCGCTACCCTCCATCTGTGCCACCAGATTTAAAGCAATATGTGTGTGTGTGTGTTTGTGTACACACACACTCATCTGTAAATAGGCTTTTTTTTCTTTGCTTCTTTTTTTTTTTTTAAGGATATCTCAGCTTTTTAGCTTTTGACATCCTAGGAATACTTGGTAAAATATATTCATTTCAGAAAGTTACAAATTAAAAAGTTACATTTTAAAATACAATGTATATAAACATGTTTTCATATCATTCTTCCTAACAATAAAATGTATATAGGAATTTTATGTTAATTCTTTTCTTTTCTCCCTTCTTATGTTTGCTACTCTATATTATTATGTAACAAGCGCGTGAGCGCGATAAAAAATATTAAAGTTTCTAGGTTTTATTCCTAAAATATGATGTTAACTTTTGAATTTATTATATAATTGTTTTTTAATCTTATTTTGACTTACAATATTATGAATAATATAATCTTTAAATATACAAAATATAAAAAAATATAATATATAAATATTTTTTTTACATTTCAAAAGTTTAAATTTATAAAATTTTAATTATTGTTCACACCTATATAAAAATTTGTTTCTAAACGAAAAAAATTATAAAGACACAGCTGTAAGCATTATCTACCTCGCCAAACGGACATTTGAATTTCTCTGTTACCTCCCCTATTATGACTACACGATTAATCACTAACAAAGAATCCTTCCTAGAAAAAATCCTCTTCAATTCTGTTTTCAACCGACACTAGACCTAGGCTAACGGCATATAATTCTTTATAACAGAAATATGTTATCTTATCTTATCTTATACAATACAGTCGTTACTTCAAAAAAAAGAAGATGACTACGTCTTACGCGTCATGCATTCAGTCATGCATATTAACCAATGACTTAAATTCTGCTAAGTCACTGGTTTTCCTGGCTAGCTCAGGCAATCCATTCCATGCTCTAATAGCGCAAGGGTAGAAGGAGCTTTTGTACAAATTTGTCCTAGCATATGGGACGAGGAATCTGCCTTTTTCTTTGTGTCTTTCTGAGTATTTTATTAAATTTTGTTTTTGATTTGACGATTATGGTTCAGTGTTTTATTTATAATTGCTACTTTACGTTTGAGTCTTCTGTCCTGAAGGCTTTTTAAATTTAGTGATTTTACTAAAGGTGTTACTCTAGTCAGATGTGAATCTACATCTACGTAATAAAAAACACATCTGGATGATATGTATTTTACTATAAAGTATTTTTTTTACAACTGGCCACGATGTGGCTACTCACAATTGAGAGGCACGCACGTAAATGGTTAGCCATCCATTTCATACGCCTGGGCTAATCTACTAATATACTACATTAATCAGTGGAAGTACTACATATTAAGCTGCTTCTTAGAAGTTAATTGATTTTGGTGGTGCGAAAAAATTACTAAAATTTGGCGCGACAACTGATGTCCAAAGCTAAAAAGCTGAGGTTTCCCGTGTTCGTGCGTTATCGTCCTTGCCAAACTGGCGTGTATTGTCACTAGTCACAGCTGACCGCTCGTACTGTGCTGAACCAAGGCCAACGGGAAATACAAGGCCCTAGCTCTGACGTCAGCGAGACCCCACGTCATCACTGGTCAGAGGCCATTGTTTTTCGCTTAGGCTAATCACTGCGTCACTGCGTGTAGTGTGTGCTGTGAAGTGTAGATCTACAAATGTTTCTTTTAAATCAACTAGAACTTCATAATGATAATGGATTACAATTATAGTCTAGGTAATAGTCTAGATCTACTAATGGCGAACAAATGTTGTATCGTTTTGTTAAGGATCTAGTTTTTATAGATCTAGAATTTAGATCTATGCTTCCCGATTGCCAAAGATGAGGCTAAGCCTTAGCCTTAGAAAGAAAAAATGGCCAGCGGTAATTTAAAAGACTTGCTAGATGATGTAGAATAGGATTACGTACCATTAAAGGAGTGCTATAAAGTAAGTTATTATTATTAACATATCATGTAGATCTAATATATTAGTATTATGAATAATTTATTGCCTATTATTAATTTATTATGCTTTTGATGATTTACATGATTATAAATCACTAGTCGACCGGCGGCATAGCATACGCCGCTATTTTCCAGGGAAGGCGTTAGGCACTACAACATATGCGACCACAGTGGGTCCCGTACTTTCATTGGACCGTGCTAATTTTTTAGGTATATAAATGATTAAATCAAGTTACATAAAGTTAATTCCTTTTTCCAGTTTATATTTATTTATGTCTATGCTATTTTGTAAATGAAAATAGTGCAGATTTTGATACACCATTTCCATTCACACCATGATGCGCCATGGGATCTTCCCATTTACTTGTTATAAGTGAATTCATGAATAAAAAATACTACAACATATGGGACCACAGTGGGTCCCGAACTTTCTTTGGACCCGTGTTAATTTTTAGGTGTATAAAATATGAAATTGAACCATTTTATAAAACATAACAGATTCCCCGCGTCCTCTTGATTTACCAGGAGCCCCCTGGAAATCTCCTGAAATGTTATTAAATGCTATGCCGCCGGTCGAAAAAGTCCTGGAAATTTCCGGACATTATTAAAATCTTTTTAAAGTAAAAAAAAAATATGCTATGCTATTTTGTGAATGAAAATATATTTCCCATTCACAACATGATGCGCCATGGGATCTTCCCATTTGCTTGTTATAAGTAAAGCGATAGCGTGAATTCATGAATGAAAAATACTATGAATGGAGCTAACAAAATGGCTAATTGACCTTAATTTACGCGATATTAAGAATATAGATGCACTCATGTAACAATGCTTTAGAAAAACAAATTTGAATGTTAATTTTATTAAACGGACTATAATTAGTATGTTCATGTGCTAAAGCATAAAACTATCTTTGCGAGGAGAAGTTCTATTATCTTAGAGTTGAATTCGTGTTTTAGATCTAGATCTAGGAATAGAGAGATTAGTTACCTTTCGTAATCATGTCTGATGAACCAATATGCGTAATTTGTGATATTAATTAAAGTTCTTCTAAAGTCAAACCTGAGAGTAGACTCTATCTGTGTATTGTTTTTCTAGTTTCAATAGTCATACGACACAATAATCTTAAAATACTTATTTTACTTTGTCATAATATTAAAAGAAGAAGAGAATTATATAGGCTACGCCACATTCATTCACAAAATAGCGTTGCGCCGTATGCTATGCTATTTTGTGAATGAAATAGTGCGGATTGGGTCCATTCACACCGTGGTGCGTGCGCCACGGGATCTTCCCTATTTACTTGTTGTTGTTGTTGCACGTCTGACCGAATTCTTTTGAGAAATATAATATAGACTAGTTGACCGGCGGCATAGCATATGCCGCTATTTACCAGGGCCGGCGACCGCAGTGGGGCCCGCATTTCATAGGACCCGCAATTTTATAGGACCCGCTCTAATGTAAAAATTATTAAATTAAGCCATTTTATTACTTACAACAGATTCCCCGCGCCATCCTGTCGATTTAACATCCCTATAATTATTTGTCTGTTAAGCTATTGCTTTAAAAGAAATCAAACACATTTTTAACAAAATATAGTCATTTATAACGCTGTTAACCATCAAGCTGTAAGGGAAATAAGTCTTTGGCTAGTTGACCGTTTTATAGGACCCGCTCTAATTTAAAGTGTAAAAATTATTAAATTAAGCCATTTTATTACTTACAACAGATTCCCCGCGCCATCCAGTCGAGTTAACATCCCTATAATTATTTGTCTGTTAAGCTATTGCTTTAAAAGAAATCAAACACATTTTTAACAAAATATAGTCATTTATAACGACCGCAGTGGGGCCCGCATTTCATAGGACCCGCAATTTTATAGGACCCGCTCTAATTTAAAGTGCAAAAATTATTAAATTAAGCCATTTTATCACTTACAACAGATTCCCCG
>JADKLZ010034048.1:0-10379 GCA_021533235.1 Biomphalaria straminea
CTCAATATTGATCCTGAAATCTACCGCTCAATATTGATCCTGAAATCCACCGCTCAATATTGATCAGTGGAGTTCGTGGTAAGCATAACGCTATTAGCGTTTTCTTGCATTTTTTTTACAGCAGAAATGCATTCTCCTGATATCTGCAGCTCATTATTCAACGTATGTTTGTCACATTGTTTTGTTACAGAACTATAATTCAAAGTTGTAAACAAAAAATTTCTCAAGTGGTAGGGAAAATTAAGTGTATCAGATAGATTCTACTCTAATTTATTTTGCATTTTTTAGGATTCAAGCATAAATTGTGAGCTATAGTCCCACATTTATTTAACAAGAAAAATATCAGATTGAGTAAAGGTTGGAAAAATGACAAGTAAAAGAATATTTGGGTTTAGAGCACCAACGCTATTGAGACAGTTACTGAAAAAGAATGGAGCCGTAACAGTGCAGCTTTGGCCAAGTAGTTTGTCCTTGTCTAGACTGTACAATGACGCTAGACACATGCAGCGCGTCTATCTTAACAACAGGTACTAAAACAATGAAGTCGAATACAATCACAATCAACAAACCGAACACTCATAAACATCTGCTCAGTGCCTGCGATATCTGCAGTTTCATCTCTTAAATACCCAGAAAATACAAATAATTCA
Source organism: Biomphalaria straminea (assembly GCA_021533235.1). Classification (NCBI taxonomy): domain Eukaryota; kingdom Metazoa; phylum Mollusca; class Gastropoda; family Planorbidae; genus Biomphalaria; species Biomphalaria straminea. The sequence continues at coordinate 651 of JADKLZ010034048.1, forward strand.
TGATGCTACAGCTCGTATTAATGGTCTATTCCAGCTGTCAGTGCTCTGTTAAACCAAATCAACGTTTTGACTTCGACGATTGCATGTGAAGAACTTTCTTTTATCTCTTCTACTGTAAACTGGTGGACATGTTTAACCTGTTATTTTATCGGGCACTGACACCGACCGGAACTTCGCAAGACTCTTTTGTTCAAAAAAAATAAATAAAACATTTATCACATCGAAAGATAATTGGCAAATTAATTAATTAGACCTGAACTAAATATTTTTCCCTTTGCAACTTCTTGTGTGACTAAAGAGGCTAATCCTATGTACTTTCACACTTCTTTATACTACTATAATGAATGACATCTGCAACCCAGGACTTTCATTTAATGCTTGCTCTTCATGTGAATCTATCCTGCACCACTTTTTCCCAGCTGTTAGTGCCAATTTTGAAGAGCTTTATGTCGCGTGCATACATCAGTATAGTTTAGCAGTGGACGACCAGTGGACCTCTGCCTACTGTTAAATAAACAATCAGAATGTCTTGTGAAAGTCGATCTTGTGGCATTCATAATAACTATAGCAAATGAAAACAAATCCTAGTGACTAACATGTTTTAGACAATGAAAACAAATCCTAGTGACTAAGATGTTTTAGACACCCTTTATAGTGCAGAATTCCAAGCCCACAGTAATCTTATATGGTCGGACATGAACTACAGATTGGCCTATTCTAGTAACAATAATAGCGTATCTTTACAACTGTACTTCAGTGGAAGCACTACTTGTCAAGTTACTACACTTTACAATAGTCCAATGATAGGCCTTTAGATTTACACTTAGAAGACGATGCGCACAATTTTCCTGAAATTAATTTATTTAACTCTTGAATCAATAATGCATGGGGGTAGGGGGACACAAGGAGGTGCACTTGCACCCCCATGGATATTATTAGTGGCGTAGCTAAGGTGGGGGGGGGAAGCTTTTGAAAATTCCCCGGGCCCCCACTTTGGGGGGGGCCCCCAAACGGGTGTCCGAAATTTGTTTGTAAATACATAAATTAATATATTTGATTGGCAAATAGTGTCATCAGATGTCTTTTTTTTTTTTTTCAACATTTATGGATTAAATATATAACAAAGACTAAATCTAGATCTAGGTCTATCAGTACGTCTACTTTGTTGACATTTTTAAAAATATTTTTTTCCGACAGAGAAAAGTTAAAAGTTAGTTTTACGTAAAATGCAAATCTTTAATAGATAGGCCTATGTTTCCGATTTATTTTCCCTTCAAAAGAGATCAAACATGTGCTTGCAGCAAAAACTAAGAATATTACTCTCTTTGTTGCCACGAACAGGGTGGTCCTTAGCATTCTCGGGGCCCTGGGCGAGTGTCATGCGCGGGGCCCTGAGCCTTAAGGATAAACTATATATACCGTACCACATCACGCTACCGGATAATCCGTCTCTAACGCTGTAACAATAACAAAACATGTCCGCCTTAACGCTGTGGGCCCTCCTTATTTTTGTTACAAAACATAGAACATTACGTAGCAATTGTTGGCTTACTATTGGCCGCACTAACTATACTGTATATACTGTATTGCAATTGTTCTGCATAAAGAAAATTCTTTTAACTTAAAAAGTTTAAAAATTACTCCCATGGCCATAGCCTATTGGGAAAAAAAAAACACAGAGGCGGAAGCAACCTATCCAAATATTTTGTTTCGTATACATAACATCGACATCCAATTGGATTTTACTAAGAAAATGTGAGGTGATCAAGTTTGTGACAATAAAATATCCGATCGCGGGGCCCTCCTCAAGCGCGGGGCCTGGGACGGCTGCCCCACTTGACACGCCCTAAGGCCGCTACTGGCCACGAATAAAACTGTATGATATACAGCGAATTTTAGAATAACAGATCCAATAAGTATTCTTAATAATGCTAGAATTATTCGGGTTTACCAGGGTGGGCTACAAAATAGCGTGAGGAATTGGTTAAACCTATGATAACGCAGCCACAATAAGTGGCCGTCTGTCTGGCCTGTGGATACGTCTGTTAGGCATAAATCCAAAAGCAATATTTCTGAACTGTGATAATCACTCTCTCAATCTGGCAGCTTTTCATTCTGCTGAGATAGATCCAACAATTGTCATCTTTTTTGGAACTGTACATGAATTCATTCAACTTTTTTTTTCCAAATTAACCCCAGAGATCCTTCCTTTTATTAATTTATTATCACATCCTTCCTTTTAAAGTTCTTAAGTATGATATCTACAAGGAACTTTAACAATTCGACCACTTCTGATTGTCCTGACTGACAGGCTCTCTAGATGTTAGTCTAGAACTAACTATAACTGTCTATTTCGTTTGTTCTAACAGTTTACTGTTCTTTGCCTTCATCGGTATCATATATTACCCAGAGACATCTTCATCGAAACTCTTGTTCAAAAAGCGTTGATTTCTTCTGTATGTTTTCTCATCGTTTGTTTATGATGTAAGATCATAGACGAACTCTCACTTTCTCTCCGACAGAGTAATCTTTAGGTAGTCTTGCTTTTGCATCGTATTTCACTTTGCTTTTCACCTGTCGTTCGTTGAGTAATGTCTCTGCATTTTCAGTTACCGATGGTTTCAATAGTTTGGGATCAGCTGGAATGATGTCCCTGAGTCTTCTACTCATCAGCAGTTGTGATGCTTATCGGAGTATTTCTATACTCGAGCATAGCAAGATATGGATCCTTCACACTTTTGTATATACTGAATACTTTTTCTTTCGCACAAAACATAACCAACAATAAATAAATTGAAACCCATTCATGCTTTCTGCAAAATGATGAGAAACGGACCAGCTGATAACCCAATCCAACGAAAAAGCAAAAGAAGGTAGTGAATACTATGGATTCCATGTAATCAAAACAGCCAGAAGAAAAGGCTTTATGAAAAGTTGAGTTCTAATGTAGGACTGTCAATAGTACTGCAATTAAAACGTGTTGCAACAGAGGTGCTGGACAGATTTCATATGGGGATTACAGATTACAAAGGCTGGGAAAAAAATGGATACCTTTGGGTTTCTTCTTGAACCAAGACACCTGTTGGATGATGACACGCTTATGACAAACTGTGTTACTTTTTCCTGTTTGTGTGATGAAATAAATGGCAAATCGCTTGTTCAATGATGTCATTGATGTGCGAGCAGTTTTCATCAACAAACCAGTAATACAATCCAAAATAGACATATTGCGGAAACAGGCTTCATATGGTAATTAGGCCTACGTGTGCTCAAACCTTGCAACCTCTTCCGAATACCGCTAACTCAGGCCACTTCCATTGCGTCATTCTTAAAGCTCAAGTTCATCAAAAACTATCCCAGGAGCACAATGACGCAAGAAAGGCTTATCATGGATTTAATGTCAGTGAAGTCACAAATGTAGATAATGTTATAAGATAGATAAGATAGATAAGATAAGATAAGATAATTTTATTGATCCAATCTAATGGAAATTCAGTTTGATTACAACTTGACAACGTCAGCGTAACTACTATACAAAAACAATGTTAATGAAAAATTCGAACAACATTCACATACAAACACACATGTGTGAGCGTGAGACCCCAGGTCTATTTTTATCCATTTCTTATCTGTATTTATTTATTTTTGGCAGTTGTAAATATATTATTTTTGGCATGTAATTCTGTTGATTTTACTTGGCCAGGGGTGGCAGGCAGTGACCCTTATAAATTCAGCGGATGTTATTGTGTTTCCCTTTTTTTCTCTATTGATTGACGCGGCCATAGGTGGCTAGTTGAAGACCATGTAGATCTAATTAATTAATTGTTAGTAGTGTCAGCGGGACTGCTTGTAAGTAGTATAATGGCTTAGTTCTTCTTATTTTTATATAATTAGTTTAAATTTGTATTAATTGTTCCTAGATCTAGTGTTATTTGTCTAGATTTACATGGATTGGTTCTGTGTCTAATCTCGGCTTAATTTAGCAGCCATTGTATTGTCCGGTGTGGAAACGGAAGGTCCAGTTTTGACTTGATGTGCATGGCTTCTTGTTGAATAATGCCATCTTCAACAATCCTCCTTGTTAGGTCTACTTTTGTCCCATCTTGTCTATTTTGTAATTAGTTCTTTATTCATTTAATGTGTCCCATGCAGTATTTTATTAATATATATATTTCATGTTAGGATAATTGCTATAATTGGGCGAGTGTCCTGATTATATTTTTTGTGCAAGATGGCGGCGCCCGTTAGCCGTTAAATAATTTTGGCTTTGTTGAGCCTTATTATTATTATTAGAGCTATTTTAGTCTAGATCTAATGTTTATTTTATTGTCTAGCCCAACTAGTGTTGTGGTATAGACATATATGTTTTTGCCTCATGTGTATTATTTCATGGCTTTAATTAGCCACATGCAGGTAATATGTGTTTACCTCATGGTATTAGTGTGTGGTCTAAATCCAGGCCTAAACTGTTATGATTTTATTTTTAATTTTTTATTTACTAGTGTTTGTTTTTTATTATAGGCTATCCTTACTGCAGTTAAGTCTGCTCGCCCATAATGCTCGCCAACAATGCTGGCCTTATTCGCCTATAAGTCCGCCATTATGTTTGTTAGTTATAGTTTAGGGTATTATTTTGGTATAGTTATAGCGAGTTAGTGGATTTATTCAGTCAGTTTGTTTGGGTTTTTGTGTTAATCTAGTCGTTTGGGTTTTCGTTGATCTAGTATTAGTTTCTTAGTTGATTAGGTTTTTAAGTTTGTGTATACATTTTATTATTGATTTTATTTTGATTTATTAATGCTTACTTGTTGTAAATAAAAGTATTTCTATAATTTGTTTTATAAATTTAGTTTAGTTGTTTTATTTTAGTTGTTGTTCTTAGCTTAGTTAGATAGTTTTAGTCTGGTAAGTGCCAGTCTGGTCACTCAGGTGAAGTCCACCCTCTGGTATTGCACCAGAGTGCACAGAATGAACCCGCCCAGTAGCGTCACCACCTGGCTACTGGTAATTAATTGTTTAGCTGCGTCAAATTGGCAGAAGCGCCTGTGACGCCAGCGTAACACATGCACATTCACAACCAGCACAGAATGCACGACGTGAAGCGATATGAATTGAGATTAGTCACTTGTGCATTATTTAGCTAATAAACTACGGTATTATTCATTAAACGAGTCTTATTGATTTTTTTTTTAAGTTTACTGATATACTGAACCAATTTGATCTTGGGCTTATATATTTTTTACGTACATCATGTCATGTCATATATCGAAAGTCAAAGGGGCCCCAATGAGGTCGATCCCCCCGGGCCCCCGAATCCCTAACTACGCCCCTGGATATTATACTGACTAAATCTACATCTACGTAATAAAAAACACATCTGGATGATGTATTTTAGTATAATGTATTTTTTTTTACAATTGGCCACGATGTGGCTACTCACAATTGAGAGGCACGCACGTAAATGGTTAGCCATCCATTCCATACGCCTGGGCTAATCTACTACTACATTAATCAGTGGAAGTACTACATATTAAGCTGCTTCTTATAAGTTAATTGATTTTGGTGGTGCGAAAAAATTACTAAAATTTGGCTCGACAACTGATGTCCAAAGCTAAAAAGCTGAGGTTTCCTAAAAAAAAAATATTTATGGCTACTCAGAATCCAGGGGGTGCAAGTGCACCCCCCTGCAGGCGCCCGTGTTCGTGCGTTATCGTCCTTGCCAAACTGGCGTGTATTGTCACTGGTCACAGCTGACTGCTCGTACTGTGCTGAACTGGGGCGATTTGGGTAGGCTAAAACACACATACAGCGCTACCCTCCATCTGTGCCACCAGATTTAAAGCAATATGTGTGTGTGTGTTTGTGTACACACACACTCATCTGTAAATAGGCTTTTTTTTCTTTGCTTCTTTTTTTTTTTTTTAAGGATATCTCAGCTTTTTAGCTTTTGACATCCTAGGAATACTTGGTAAAATATATTCATTTCAGAAAGTTACAAATTAAAAAGTTACATTTTAAAATACAATGTATATAAACATGTTTTCATATCATTCTTCCTAACAATAAAATGTATATAGGAATTTTATGTTAATTCTTTTCTTTTCTCCCTTCTTATGTTTGCTACTCTATATTATTATGTAACAAGCGCGTGAGCGCGATAAAAAATATTAAAGTTTCTAGGTTTTATTCCTAAAATATGATGTTAACTTTTGAATTTATTATATAATTGTTTTTTAATCTTATTTTGACTTACAATATTATGAATAATATAATCTTTAAATATACAAAATATAAAAAAATATAATATATAAATATTTTTTTTACATTTCAAAAGTTTAAATTTATAAAATTTTAATTATTGTTCACACCTATATAAAAATTTGTTTCTAAACGAAAAAAATTATAAAGACACAGCTGTAAGCATTATCTACCTCGCCAAACGGACATTTGAATTTCTCTGTTACCTCCCCTATTATGACTACACGATTAATCACTAACAAAGAATCCTTCCTAGAAAAAATCCTCTTCAATTCTGTTTTCAACCGACACTAGACCTAGGCTAACGGCATATAATTCTTTATAACAGAAATATGTTATCTTATCTTATCTTATACAATACAGTCGTTACTTCAAAAAAAAGAAGATGACTACGTCTTACGCGTCATGCATTCAGTCATGCATATTAACCAATGACTTAAATTCTGCTAAGTCACTGGTTTTCCTGGCTAGCTCAGGCAATCCATTCCATGCTCTAATAGCGCAAGGGTAGAAGGAGCTTTTGTACAAATTTGTCCTAGCATATGGGACGAGGAATCTGCCTTTTTCTTTGTGTCTTTCTGAGTATTTTATTAAATTTTGTTTTTGATTTGACGATTATGGTTCAGTGTTTTATTTATAATTGCTACTTTACGTTTGAGTCTTCTGTCCTGAAGGCTTTTTAAATTTAGTGATTTTACTAAAGGTGTTACTCTAGTCAGATGTGAATCTACATCTACGTAATAAAAAACACATCTGGATGATATGTATTTTACTATAAAGTATTTTTTTTACAACTGGCCACGATGTGGCTACTCACAATTGAGAGGCACGCACGTAAATGGTTAGCCATCCATTTCATACGCCTGGGCTAATCTACTAATATACTACATTAATCAGTGGAAGTACTACATATTAAGCTGCTTCTTAGAAGTTAATTGATTTTGGTGGTGCGAAAAAATTACTAAAATTTGGCGCGACAACTGATGTCCAAAGCTAAAAAGCTGAGGTTTCCCGTGTTCGTGCGTTATCGTCCTTGCCAAACTGGCGTGTATTGTCACTAGTCACAGCTGACCGCTCGTACTGTGCTGAACCAAGGCCAACGGGAAATACAAGGCCCTAGCTCTGACGTCAGCGAGACCCCACGTCATCACTGGTCAGAGGCCATTGTTTTTCGCTTAGGCTAATCACTGCGTCACTGCGTGTAGTGTGTGCTGTGAAGTGTAGATCTACAAATGTTTCTTTTAAATCAACTAGAACTTCATAATGATAATGGATTACAATTATAGTCTAGGTAATAGTCTAGATCTACTAATGGCGAACAAATGTTGTATCGTTTTGTTAAGGATCTAGTTTTTATAGATCTAGAATTTAGATCTATGCTTCCCGATTGCCAAAGATGAGGCTAAGCCTTAGCCTTAGAAAGAAAAAATGGCCAGCGGTAATTTAAAAGACTTGCTAGATGATGTAGAATAGGATTACGTACCATTAAAGGAGTGCTATAAAGTAAGTTATTATTATTAACATATCATGTAGATCTAATATATTAGTATTATGAATAATTTATTGCCTATTATTAATTTATTATGCTTTTGATGATTTACATGATTATAAATCACTAGTCGACCGGCGGCATAGCATACGCCGCTATTTTCCAGGGAAGGCGTTAGGCACTACAACATATGCGACCACAGTGGGTCCCGTACTTTCATTGGACCGTGCTAATTTTTTAGGTATATAAATGATTAAATCAAGTTACATAAAGTTAATTCCTTTTTCCAGTTTATATTTATTTATGTCTATGCTATTTTGTAAATGAAAATAGTGCAGATTTTGATACACCATTTCCATTCACACCATGATGCGCCATGGGATCTTCCCATTTACTGGTTATAAGTGAATTCATGAATAAAAAATACTACAACATATGGGACCACAGTGGGTCCCGAACTTTCTTTGGACCCGTGTTAATTTTTAGGTGTATAAAATATGAAATTGAACCATTTTATAAAACATAACAGATTCCCCGCGTCCTCTTGATTTACCAGGAGCCCCCTGGAAATCTCCTGAAATGTTATTAAATGCTATGCCGCCGGTCGAAAAAGTCCTGGAAATTTCCGGACATTATTAAAATCTTTTTAAAGTAAAAAAAAAATATGCTATGCTATTTTGTGAATGAAAATATATTTCCCATTCACAACATGATGCGCCATGGGATCTTCCCATTTGCTTGTTATAAGTAAAGCGATAGCGTGAATTCATGAATGAAAAATACTATGAATGGAGCTAACAAAATGGCTAATTGACCTTAATTTACGCGATATTAAGAATATAGATGCACTCATGTAACAATGCTTTAGAAAAACAAATTTGAATGTTAATTTTATTAAACGGACTATAATTAGTATGTTCATGTGCTAAAGCATAAAACTATCTTTGCGAGGAGAAGTTCTATTATCTTAGAGTTGAATTCGTGTTTTAGATCTAGATCTAGGAATAGAGAGATTAGTTACCTTTCGTAATCATGTCTGATGAACCAATATGCGTAATTTGTGATATTAATTAAAGTTCTTCTAAAGTCAAACCTGAGAGTAGACTCTATCTGTGTATTGTTTTTCTAGTTTCAATAGTCATACGACACAATAATCTTAAAATACTTATTTTACTTTGTCATAATATTAAAAGAAGAAGAGAATTATATAGGCTACGCCACATTCATTCACAAAATAGCGTTGCGCCGTATGCTATGCTATTTTGTGAATGAAATAGTGCGGATTGGGTCCATTCACACCGTGGTGCGTGCGCCACGGGATCTTCCCTATTTACTTGTTGTTGTTGTTGCACGTCTGACCGAATTCTTTTGAGAAATATAATATAGACTAGTTGACCGGCGGCATAGCATATGCCGCTATTTACCAGGGCCGGCGACCGCAGTGGGGCCCGCATTTCATAGGACCCGCAATTTTATAGGACCCGCTCTAATGTAAAAATTATTAAATTAAGCCATTTTATTACTTACAACAGATTCCCCGCGCCATCCTGTCGATTTAACATCCCTATAATTATTTGTCTGTTAAGCTATTGCTTTAAAAGAAATCAAACACATTTTTAACAAAATATAGTCATTTATAACGCTGTTAACCATCAAGCTGTAAGGGAAATAAGTCTTTGGCTAGTTGACCGTTTTATAGGACCCGCTCTAATTTAAAGTGTAAAAATTATTAAATTAAGCCATTTTATTACTTACAACAGATTCCCCGCGCCATCCTGTCGATTTAACATCCCTATAATTATTTGTCTGTTAAGCTATTGCTTTAAAAGAAATCAAACACATTTTTAACAAAATATAGTCATTTATAACGACCGCAGTGGGGCCCGCATTTCATAGGACCCGCAATTTTATAGGACCCGCTCTAATTTAAAGTGCAAAAATTATTAAATTAAGCCATTTTATCACTTACAACAGATTCCCCG
>JADKLZ010034057.1:0-13012 GCA_021533235.1 Biomphalaria straminea
GTCAAGATAGAACTCAACTAAAAGTGTGGGATACTAAGTCAAGATAGTACTCAACTAAAAGTGTAGGATACTAAATCAAGATAGCAATCAACCAAAAGATGAGGAGATGAAATAACTGGAAAATGACATTTGTGTGTGTTGTGTGTTTTCAGAAACTAAAATAACACATAAGTAAAACAACTAAACTAAGTTTGCCTTTTGGCTACTAAAACTCGTGTCTAACAACCATCACCCTTTAAAAACCTGTGTCCAATGCATACCATTACCTTCATGGCCATTAAGTATGATAGGGATACAAATGGCATTTCATATGTGAAGGAAAAAACATTAAAGACAGCCCAAGGCTGCCGATTCTCAATTTGTTGAGCCCGATATTCTTATGCACAGACCGATATTCTTATACACAGACCGAAGTATTAGAGTAGACTCTGTTGAAACCCAACCCATGACATCTTCAGAAATCAGGAATGCGGCTATCAGCCACGGATCAATGAATGATTTTTCAACTTTTCCTAACCACGAAGGTGGTTCGTAACATTATAACACTTATTGAAACAAACAAAATTCTAGCCCAACACGAAAATGACTAAAGGAAAAAAAAAAACGTGCAATTAAAAAAAAACGTACCATTATTTATTAGGAATATCGGATCATTATTTATTAGGAATATTGTCTACGAGGAATTCAGAAGCTATAAATGGACATCTCAGATGAACTATATTTTCTTGCAAGATGCTGGCCATGAATGTCTCGGCGAAACGAGTCGTATACTTAATGGGAAACTCTCATAGTTTTTCAAATTTGAGTTATTGATATATTTAAATTCTGCTTAAAAAGTTGTAATAGTAAACATTTTACCATTTTTTATTTAAATGCTTAGAAACATTTATATTTAATAAATTAGACAGTAAATTATTGACATCTCCTAAAAAACGGGATTCTTTGAGATTCTGTTTTCATCTCAGGCATACGTCACTCCCCCCAACAATACTGAAAGAGAAACTAGATTTAACCAATCGTGTCGCTTCTTTCTTACAGTAGTTGTCAGGCACTTAGGCATAGTCCAGAGCTATGCAATAGTTTTATATATATAGAGAGAGAGATGCAAAAGCATTAGGATAACCAACTCGAGAAAAAAAAACATTTTCATCTAAGCTTCTCCATGTCCCAAGAAGTAAATATATCGTGTGTCTGACTGATTCGAACAAACTGGTCAGTGTAAGGCTAGTCTAGACTACGTGTAGTCGGTCATGACAAGACAACCAAGCGATAGTGTTTGTTGTGTGTTGAGTGGTCAGGCGAGAAAATGTACAATGCCGTGGTTAGTCAAGCATGTAAATCTACTTTCAACACGCATTTTTTTTCTTTGCTTACAATATTTAGATCTAACTGCATAGACAAAGATATATTTCTTTTACGAGAATGTAAACTTGACTGTTATGTTTTCCGTTATTCAGCAGGTACTCGGAGTAGTAAAAGATTGTGTATCTATGCGTGACGTCACATAGAAACTACGTGAAAATCTGACTGTTTTGGATGCGAAGAAAAATTACGTCAGAAAAACATCAATTACTAAGTTATTCTTGCAAATAAAAAAAAAGAATAATATAATCATTATCTGTAAATCAAAACACATATATTAACAAGATTACAAAGAGAGTTTGTGTGATACACAAACTCAGAGGCGGCCCCCGTCGGAGTCGGATCCCTGTCAGATCCGCTTTGATCTCTCAACGGACGGACAGACAGACAGACAGACGGACAGACAGGCCACACAAAACTAATATACATCTTCCGTGCTTTGATCTCTCAACGTTAGCCTTGTAAAGCCGATGTTCAAGGCAATTGCCACACTTGTTTTATGAGTTGATTACTTTACGAGTAAATACTGGTATGTTACTCGTATGTTGGAACAAAAAAAATGTGAAAACATGTGCAGTATATTAGATTATTAATTGTCTTAAAGTAGGTTTCATTTATATTGCATACTAATTAGGTTTTTTCTCTTTAAATACTGTTTGCATAAAATATTTTTAAAAATTAGATTTTGAGCTTTTAGAAAAAAAAAAAGTAGCCGTTGCATCAGAACTTTGAATGCTCTATATTATCGTGATGTCAGATTTTCATTTTCTCTTCTACTTTCTGAGCACTAAACGGGACGGACGGACAGACGGACAGACAGACAGACAGACAGACAGACGGACAGACAGGCCACACAAAACTAATAGCGTCTTTTCCCCTTTCGGGGGGCCGCTAAAAATTGTCAAAACCATGGTAATTTCCCTTTAATGGGGACAGCTGTATACAAATTGTAATGGTTTCGTCTAATGTGAGTGTTCTTATTGTACATCTGGTATTTCATTGTAATATTAAATAGTAACTGACCAAAACGGGTGTGATTCAATTGATGGTCGACCTACGGACATAAGGGATTGGTCAATGGCCAATGGAAGGTGTACTTTCCATTACTAATCAGAAAAGTCTCAGGCTAGGCCGAAAGCGGCCTCTTCTAATGTACTACTTATTAAATCCTTTTTAAAAAACAAAATTGTAAATCATGAGCATGAAACATGCATTCTTCCTTTTTAAAACCAAACGAAAGCGTATTTGGCAAGCTGTTTTTATTTAGCTCGTATTACACAAAACGCACCATTAAGTAGTTTGTATTTATAACATTATATCTTCAGAATATAAGAAAGCCGTTGGCATTTATGTTATAAAATTATACAAAATAATTTAGTTTCTTACCTAATCCTCCCTAGTCTTTACAGTTATTGTGCTATTTATGATTAGCAATATGAATGGCTCTGAATAGTTATAAAAATGCTGGTGGTGGTGGGTTTTTTTTTCGGAAGAAAAAACGGCTTGCTTATTGAATATTAATAATAATAAAATTAAAATTATTTAATTAAAAAAAAACGGTTCGCTTTCAGTTGGTTAATTTTAACCGTTGCACCAGAACTTTGCAAGCTGCAGAATATTTAAATATTATGAAATCACAAAACTTTTTTTTTTCACATTTTTGGCGGCCGTTTAAAAAAAAACCTGCATGCCTTACAAAACTAAATCGTGTACAGTAAAGAGAAGCAACACAAAACTGAATCGCACGTACTGCAAAGTAAAACATTTAAACAAAACTGTCATTGAAGAAAAACACAAATATGACCCTTGGAAACTAGAACTTTATGTAGAGGTTTTGCAAGCATGACAATAGCAGATGTACAAAGAAACAACCCACCCAAGGTCATTGTCAAGAAACGAGGCTGACTTGAAATTGATTGTGAAATATTCACTGACTTCCTAGTCTCCTCCACCCACTATAGTCTACATAGACAATACTCACCCCACACCGCCCTATTTGTTCCCCACATCATGGACAGTGAGAGAAAAAAGAAAAAAAAAGTTTCAAAATGTCATTTCTTTGACGTCATCGGTATCAAATAGCAGGAAGAAACTGGCCAATGTGGGAAGCTCAGAGACGCTCACGCAGAGACCAGTAGTAGGCCTAGAGCAGAAGGATACCTCCACCCCCCAAACATACACACACACACACAGGATAAATGTTGTATAATGCCAGACTAACTCAACAAAACAAAAACACAAGAGATGCTGTGGTAATGGGAGACTTCTAGGTCGTCTGAGAGAGGGAGGGTGAGTGGAGGACAACTGGACACGAAGGGCGGACACAATAGTGATTGGTTTGGGTCATTCAGAGAAGGTAGAGCATGGTCCTTTTGGTGATGGTCAGTGATGGGTCTTAGAGGTAGGTTTCAGCGAATGTTAGCGATGTTATGCTTACCTATTATTAATTCATTGTGATGAGATAATCGTGATTAATGTCGCATTGGACCCTCCCTTAGGGGTGGGCAACACCCATTGTCTTTTCAATATTTGTAAAAAAAAATGGTTTGAAAGTTTGAGCATAAAATATAAAATAAATAAAAAGTATAATAAAAGTCATTTTATGTTGGTGTCAGAATTATAATACAGGCATCTAAAATAGAGAGTTTCACAAGCAAAATATTATAAATACAAAAATTTCTTTAAAAAAAAAAAAAGGCTTATATTTACTGCCATATCTATCAATATTGCAAGATTTATCTCCCTTTTCTATGTAAAAAAATATTCTCACTTATTAACTTACCGGTTAATTTTTTATTATATTGATTAATGGGTTATGATTGATAAAAATAATTATGCGAAGTTTCAGCTTAATCTGAGAATGAGAGGTGGAGGAAATAATGTTTAAAAGATGTGTACCTCACTTTGTAGTAAACACATAGGAATGTATATAAAAGCAATCGAGATCTATGTCAATGAAGACAACCAAATTCAATAACATCTTATCACTAGCTCATAATGATAAGTAAATCAAAGCTAATGTACTTAATAAATAATCTTCATAAGCATTCTCAGCACCAGGGGACAATGACATTATGGTAACTTCATGGCAACATGGCACTTAAAAAAAAAAAAAATCTGAATCAAATTGAATCAATTGGAAAGTATGGAAATACATTTTTACCCAGACTTCATATATAAAATAACAACAACATGTGAAAAGCTTCACTAGATCAAGCAATGCACCAAGGTCACTTATTTCTTTAATAGACTTCCTGAGAAGTAGATAATCATTTTGATTTTTACCATCACATGTCTTTTCATATATTTATTATATCTTTATATTATACACCAGGGATTTTCCTAAGTAATATCGTAAAACAACAATAAAAGACATGGCTTTAGATCGGTTAAAAAACTGTTTTAAAGATTAACAGATGAGATTTATCTTCTGTATACATTGAATATCACTACATAAAAGGAGAACATTAAGACCTATCTATTCAAAACGCTTTTTAGATTAATCTGTCATTTTAGCTCTCACATTTATGTTTGTAATGTTATCACAGCGCCTTGAGCCTACATTGTTTTTGTTAACAGCGCTCTATTAATTAAACTTTTATTATTAATCACAATCCCAAACTCCAAAGAATAGGACAAATGAATTTAAAATGCTGTGACTCAACCAGGCCACTATATCAAGAGGAGAATACAAGACCTGTTTGAATTTCAGAGCCATATTTATAGATACTTCTAAATTTACATTCAATTACTCTAAACACTATGGCTTCTCTAAACTATAAGTTTTAGGTTCACAAATTGTCTGATATAGGTTTAATGTTTCAAAAGGCCCTGAAACAAAAATAACATTTTCGCCAGTTGCATAAAGTTAAAAAACAAGCAATAAAAAAAAAAGATTACTTATTTAAAAACAAAGCTTATCTAAGGGAAAGAACTGCTCATTGCTGCCATCTATCTAAAAATGGCAGGATTCATCTCCCTTTCTGTCATTTAAAGCACAATTTATTAGCTAGTACTACTTGTTTAATCAATTGGTTAATTTTTTGGAACGTTTCATGTATTTTCATGAATAATTATTCAAAATTTCAGCTTGATCCAATAATGGAAAGTAGGGAAAAAAACATGAAAAAGTAAAAAGGGGATTAAATCCATAATACATCCAGATTGGTTAAATTTTTGTATTGGTTCATGTCAAGACAGGTTCAATGAATAACTATGCCATGTTTCAATTGGATCCGAGAATGGGAAATGGGAGAAAACACATATGTTTTACTAGACAAGCAGATAGAGTTGATATAAGCTTTGTAAAGAAAAAATAGCTTTAAAACAAATACATTTTAACAGGCATTAGATGAGTTAAATAGATCCAGCAATCTTTTTCACATATAAAAATGTGTAATAAAAATTAGGATTTCTCAAAAAAAAAAATATTTATAATCATAGTTATGATGAAAAATATGTATACTATACTTAAATTTAAAAAAAAAAGACAAACTTTTTGGAAGACTATATAGATCTATATCAGGTGCACTTATACAAATATTTTTAAACACATAGAAAGGAAATCTGATTTGCCATGGTACAATATAAACGTATCTTTATAAATGTGAAGAAAGTGAGCATCACCAATTTCCTTTTCAATCTTTGTTAATTTTGTTTAATTTTTTTTTTAAGACTATGCATAAAATATGCAAGTATTATATTTTAAAAATATAAACTGTACACCATAAATAGCTTTTTTCGTTATTCAGTATTCAGAGCAAGATGAAGAGGATAGTAAAGTGCAAATTTTTGGAAGAGCACTTTTTTTTTAAAATAGCTATTTTAAAGCAAAACTTCCTCAGAGAGCTACGGCTAAATTCTTTGTGGAACAGTGGGGGTAAGGGGTATCTGGGAGAAGATTTTACGTCCTGCCTTAGGTGCTCAGCAAACCCAACTCTGATTACTCAGGATACTCAAATCCGAGCCCCCCTTTATAGGAAACCAAGCGTATAAGCCTATCAGCCATACATGCCTTTTAGAGATAGGACAATAAAAAACATCCTTACTTGTAGTTTTTTTTTTTCATAGCTTCAAACAATATGATCTACTGGTACTTGATTTTAAAAAGCAACAGCTTACATTTAGAATTTATTTTAGAATTTAAAGTTTCAAAAAGTCCTTTTTTTTGGCACTGAACTAAACAAAACAATGCAGAAAAATATCAGATATAATAATATTGGGCTGCAAAACAATATTACACACAAAATACACACACACATTTATGTATATATATAAATGGGAAGCGTGGTCGAGAGGCCAAGTGCGGCTTGAGCTTGGCTACCTAGAAGGGGGCTCAAGGTTCGACACCTGACTCAGGCAGAGTTGTGTTTACTGAGCGCCCAAAGGCAGCACGGGAAACCAACTCCTAGATACCCCCTCCCCCCACTGGTCCACATATGAGATTGGACCAAAGCGCTCTGAGCATGCTATATGCATGAAAGTAGCGCTATATAAAAGCTATAATAATAATATATATATATATATTATATATATATAAACTTTACATCTTTACTTGATATACATAATTTTTACTTATACATATATATTATATACTAGCGGGATATGACCTACAGTCTGCGGTATTACTGATCTACTGGTTTGAATTTAGATCTATGTTAATATGGAAAGTGTTCCCTTCACATTTGCCTTGAGTGTAAAAATGTGTTTACCCATTCAGCTGACACATTTATATCAAAATATCAGGTGGCCTGAGATTTGCTCGGTTAAATAATTTATACTAAGAAAGGTTATATACTACTGCTACTGGTACTACAGCCCATGGAAGGATATGGCCTGCTTTTACACATCCCTCCATTCAGATCTCTCCTGGGCCTTTCTTCACCACGCCCTAACGGTAACCCCAAGTTTTTTTACTGAGGTTTATAGTTAAATCAAAAGTGGCTGCAGAGTACGCAAACTCGATGACCGCTAGCTAAATGTTATGTTCAGTGTGAGCAAGTAAGGCGTAGAGAAGGTCTGTAATCACCATTTCCTTTGATATGGTACATTAGACACTGAAGCATGAACACATGGTAATAATTTACCAGCAAAATAATAATTTTTATAAGGCTTGACATCGAATCCGAAGATTAATGAGGAATGCAGTATTTTCCGTGGATACGCAGCCCCAGATGTGACCTACATATTTTGCCACATCCAGGGCAAGCATGTCCATTGTCCTCCAGTGGTCGATTAAAAGTTTCTTTTCGCGTCTGCGTCTGTCCTCGCCAGCAAATTTTCTGTTGGGCTCAAATATGTATCCTTGGCCTTTGTATAGAGGGAATTCTTTAAGTCCGACATTTACGCTTGACAGAGCAGTATCCTGTATGAGAGACGAATCTCAGACAAACGCATGCCAAAGGCAGTCTTTTTTTTTTTTTTGGTGAGCTAAAAAAGTGGTCGGCGTAACACCTCAAAGCTTAAAAGACCAGCTTAGGCGCCAACTTTCCTTAGCCGACATCAAAGAGAGCACCTGGTTGCATGCGGCCTCAAAACGAGACAGCTGGAGATGACCAGCAAAAAAATAACAAAGTAAACGGTATCTACACTGCTCTACGCAATTAAAGTGTAAACAAAACGCAATAACTAATCATACATTAGTACATTTAATGTCATTAATTTCCTTTCATAGTTCTATAATAAATCAATCTACAATAACTTATGGTGCGCAAATGTTTAATTAGGTCTATTGATTCTTTAAAACTCTTTCTTGTTTGCATTGTACTACGGTAAGCCTAGTGACGTAAGCAGCGTTTTTCACGTTTAAGTCATGGAAAACTTTCATTCATAAATTCTCCATTTCATTCATAAAACCTTCAAACCAAAATAAAATTTTCGATAATGAGACATTTTTCAAACTGATATAACGGTCAAACTCGAGTTTTCCCGATGTGGCCAATGAGTTCATAATTTTTTTCTCACTAATACGCACATGCCTTGAAATTTTAAAGAAAATCGTTAGAGCCGTTTTCGAAATAAAATTTATATATATATAAATAAATAAATATATATATATATACAAGAATTGCTCGCTTAAGAGTATAAATATAAAAATAGTGAAAACAGTTTACCCTACTTGTTAAAACGTTTAGTTTAATAGAGGTAAAATTAGGTATATATATGTTAAAAAAAAAAAAAAAAAAAAAAAACTAACATTTAGTGTCTTTACTTTCTAAGAGCATTCAGAATAAATCAAGTTTTCATTTCAATCAAGAAATCCAATGAAATAGAAGAGAAAGTTATAATTTTTGCCCATATAGAACAGAATTACATTTACATAGAGTGATAAGTATGCCTTTAAATTTTGTATTTAGTTATAAAAATTTATAATTATTATTTTCATTTCTGCACATATTTTTTGATACGTGCAGAAATAAATTATTGGAAACATATACAGAATTTCTTAAAATGCTATAATATTAAAATTGGTTTAAAATATAATTTTCTGTGTTTAATAATTTTGCTCCTATATATTATAGTGTAATTAAGTTGTTTTTTTTTTCCTATAATACTTCTTTAGAATAATATATTATATTACAAGTAGATCAGACTTATTATAATAATGTTTTAGATATATTTATTATTGTATCATGCAGCATCCACTTAATTTATTAAATGTTAATGGAAGAGAAGACAAAATTTTGACCAGAGATATTCTCATTTTATTATCACTTGGTTAGAGGTATTCAAAGAAAGAAAACTGGACCAGTTACAAGTTAGAACTGTAGGCGCAGTGGCTGAGTGGTAAAGCACTTGGCTTCTGAACATGGGGTCATGGGTTCAAATCCCGGTGAAGGCTGGGATTTTTATTTTGAAATTCTTAGGGGGCCTCTGAGTCCAATCAGCTCTAGTGGGTACCTGACATTAATTGGGGAAAAGTTAAGGTGGTTGGTCTGTGTGCTGGAACCATTACACCCTCATTAACGGTAGGCCACAGAATCGATGATCTTTACATCATCTGCCCTATAGACCACAAGGTCTGAAAGGGGAACTTTACTTTTCTTTACAAGTTAGAACTAGAACCAACCTACTCTTTTAACCACTGCAAGTAAATTTTGGTACTAAGATTTTACTCCACAGCTACCTTCAGATATATAGACATCCTGGTATCTGAGGCAGTCAATAAGGATATGTTCCACGGTGAGGCTAGAGTCACCTCAAAAGAAAAAGTCAGTCAGTGCATAAGGGCTTTCTACCAGAGGACAGGCATGGATTGTGAGAGCTTAACCTGTGGTCTTGTCTGAAGATTCCATAAATATATGAGACAAATACTGGGTTGGATCACAACATAATACCCATGGTTGGTCTGTGGGCTCAACCTATTATTAAACATGACTGGAAGCTGTGTACCACTAAGAATTACTTATTAATGGATCATCACGTCCATGAGTAGACTGCCACTCCAGCTCCTAGATGAAACCAGCCTTGTGGAAGAGTATATACATGGCAACTTGTCTGGAATGATCTACCACACGGATACCTTTGCATTGAATGTGTTGGTTCAATGGCCATGGGAATAACCTCATAGGGGCCAGTTTTGCCACCCCTTAATAGCCTTAGATGCCAATTCCACTAATAATGAACATTTTTAGAGACATCATGTTGAGGTCAAAAGATCTGTAATTATCAGAACTATGGCTGCCTGTAGTGTTCATCTGATTTGCTTTTCAGACTGATGTGAATGATGGTTCCAAGTCTCAACCTTACCCTACCCACTTCCATCAATTAGTTTTAAAGTCAATTTAGACTTTTAGGTTTAGACACATTAAAAAAATGTAGACTGTATATACAGATCTTGTCATGAATAAATGCTGTGACCTAATTCAACTTGTTTCTAGTAGCCGGGGTCAGGTCAAAGAAGACGCACAGCAAACTTACATTAATTATAATCATCCAATCAGGGAAAGAGGTCAGGAAAAAAATTACATAAAAGTCAGTTTGTAGAAGGTCATAGTTAATAAAATATATTTAGAATAGAAGTTTCTCAGATTCTGGAAAATTTGGTTTAGAAATTAGGGGAAAGCAAGTTAGTCGGGGTCCTTGCGAGTAACAGGTCATTGCATGGTAACTGTCTTGTGTTGTAGTGAGTTCTTAAATGACTGCAGGTCCACTAAAGTTGCATCATTAAGTTGGTTAAGTGATAAGTTATAAATATCAATCAGTTGAAGTTGTATTAGTAAAATGTTTTAATATTATCAAGAAACATTTAAAGACAAGTTGGCAATGAATTGAAAGCCTAGACATATAGAATCTATATTAATATTTATATATATATGGTAAGTTTGAATAAGTTAAATAAAAAAGTTAGAAAAGAATGTGTACACATATGTTTCTTCAGTGTGTTGTCAAGTTAATTATTTACTATTCTTTTCCCTCAGGCAGGCTAAGGTCATAGATCTAGTTCAAGTAAGTTTTTTTATGTGGCCCTTACAACTTAACGAGTTTGACACGCCTGATATAGAATCTATGAATTTAAGTTATAACTCTATCATACACTAACTCTATGATCTATCTACACATTAATTTAAATCATTGAATCACTACCTAAATGTAGATTCTAGATTTAGTCTAGATCTACTCTAATCTAGACTAGATCTCTGCAATTACATTTTAATTCACTGATTTAGATCCAGATCTATTATCTAGTGAATTCTAATGATTTTATAAATGATTATTAGGATTTCTAGATCTGTTAATACAGATTACAGTGATAGGGCATATACTAACTAGGGAATATTATATGAATATACTTAGACTTAGATTAGATCTATATAGTATAGTAATTCAAAGTCTAAAAGATAATCTAAAATTAAATCTGATCTAATCTAATATCTAACTTTAACTAATACTGGACTAATCACTAAGTGAAAGTCGTCTAAGTCAGTAAGAGACCATATATAGTAGATTCTTGTATTATATGGAACACCGACTTTGGGAACTAGGTGAAATTTTTTATTTAATTTTTTTATTAGGTCAAGGTTTAAGTTAAAAAAAAAAACTGAAAGCAGATTCTTATTCTGCAACTAAAGGACTATAAAAATAGCAGTGTTTCTTTGAATTACCACTCACAGTCAAGATTTTATTTTAAAATACAGCAGGTCACTCCATGCTCCTATACGGCACGCAGTTTTTGTGCTGTCTCCTTTAGCACACGGGGAACACCTTCAATAAACACCACTATGTAATTGCTAATAAATTATATCTAAAAAATATTTATTCATCCCTTATATGGCATTATGGGTAGGATAATTGCCTGGGCAGGTTAAAACATAGATTTTCATACATGGTTTCTGAGAATCTCAAAAACTGCCCTTTGCTTTGGAAAAGCGGAACAAAAATACAGGAGTTTATCTAAAATTGGACATGCGCAGACCCGAAACATCGT
This sequence comes from Biomphalaria straminea, assembly GCA_021533235.1. Classification (NCBI taxonomy): domain Eukaryota; kingdom Metazoa; phylum Mollusca; class Gastropoda; family Planorbidae; genus Biomphalaria; species Biomphalaria straminea. The sequence goes on from JADKLZ010034057.1 coordinate 11,789, forward strand.
TTTTAGCTCCAAACATAAAAACAAATGAGTTATAAACAAAAAAAGCGACCTGTTTACTGAACAAGAATCGGATGAGGTGTGCTATATATACAACTTTTTACAAGACTCTACTTAACTCTACTAGTCTATATTATTTAATTTTTAAAATTATATTTACATTTAGACTCTATAATTCATCTGATATCTGAATTCAGTGAATACAGTAATACAGACTATACTAGAGTGACTTAGACTGACTTAGAGTATAGTCAACAACACAACAGTCACTCTCACAGTGACAGTGTCAGACAGTCACAGTGAGAGAGTGTCGGTCAGTGAATCTGAATGATGAATCTGATCATCTTCGATGATCTTGTCATACTAAAAGTTTAGCAGCTTTGGCTTTAATATTTTAGCAGGCTTACCTGTTGATCAAGGATATCGATTTAAAGGCAAACAGATCTAGCTTTACATTTAAATCATTCGTTTTCATTTATTTTAATTGAGTCATAGAATCCAGCCATTTGAATTTCGCCCCACCCTCCCACGCACTAATCAGCCATGTTTTTGTTGTAGTTTTTTTGCTTACTAGTGTATGTGTACGTGCGGGGAGTATGTGCAGCCGAAGTTTCGTAAATACGTATAGTTCTATGTACTAAGATTTTTTCCCAGGGAATTGTTTGATGTTAACATCTATGGAAAAAAGAAAAAAAAGCAAAGTATTTTATAAAAGCTAAATTACACTATGTAACGTATCGGAAAAGTTTCAAAAGCCTCCCTCCCAGAGTCAAGCTAAAATGTAATCAATAATTTTAGATCTTTCGTCTCTTAGCAATGATTTACGCAATCGGTGACGTAGATGAACTTATGAGGTGCTGTTTGGGTTCCTTTTTATTCTGTTAAAAAATAAGCAGTCGATTTAAAAATAAAGCTGTAGGCCTATGATGTTTCAAATTAATTAAAAATTGTTTATGCTTTTAAAAAAAAAAACACAAATATACACAGTTATTAACTTAACAATGTTTGATCTAACACTGTTTGACCTAGATCTAGTTAAAAGATTCCAAAGCATAATACTGAAGGAGGTCAAATGAGGTCCAGGGTTAGGTCAATTAGGTCATGAGGTAACCAGTGGAAAACCAGCGAAACACGTTATTTTGTCCATATAATTATGATTTGCATTTCTTTTTACTTAGGAAAAAAAAAAAAGAAATTCGATATATAATAGAGTAGGTGTTGTTGTTT
>JADKLZ010034058.1:0-13009 GCA_021533235.1 Biomphalaria straminea
GTCAAGATAGAACTCAACTAAAAGTGTGGGATACTAAGTCAAGATAGTACTCAACTAAAAGTGTAGGATACTAAATCAAGATAGCAATCAACCAAAAGATGAGGAGATGAAATAACTGGAAAATGACATTTGTGTGTGTTGTGTGTTTTCAGAAACTAAAATAACACATAAGTAAAACAACTAAACTAAGTTTGCCTTTTGGCTACTAAAACTCGTGTCTAACAACCATCACCCTTTAAAAACCTGTGTCCAATGCATACCATTACCTTCATGGCCATTAAGTATGATAGGGATACAAATGGCATTTCATATGTGAAGGAAAAAACATTAAAGACAGCCCAAGGCTGCCGATTCTCAATTTGTTGAGCCCGATATTCTTATGCACAGACCGATATTCTTATACACAGACCGAAGTATTAGAGTAGACTCTGTTGAAACCCAACCCATGACATCTTCAGAAATCAGGAATGCGGCTATCAGCCACGGATCAATGAATGATTTTTCAACTTTTCCTAACCACGAAGGTGGTTCGTAACATTATAACACTTATTGAAACAAACAAAATTCTAGCCCAACACGAAAATGACTAAAGGAAAAAAAAAAACGTGCAATTAAAAAAAAACGTACCATTATTTATTAGGAATATCGGATCATTATTTATTAGGAATATTGTCTACGAGGAATTCAGAAGCTATAAATGGACATCTCAGATGAACTATATTTTCTTGCAAGATGCTGGCCATGAATGTCTCGGCGAAACGAGTCGTATACTTAATGGGAAACTCTCATAGTTTTTCAAATTTGAGTTATTGATATATTTAAATTCTGCTTAAAAAGTTGTAATAGTAAACATTTTACCATTTTTTATTTAAATGCTTAGAAACATTTATATTTAATAAATTAGACAGTAAATTATTGACATCTCCTAAAAAACGGGATTCTTTGAGATTCTGTTTTCATCTCAGGCATACGTCACTCCCCCCAACAATACTGAAAGAGAAACTAGATTTAACCAATCGTGTCGCTTCTTTCTTACAGTAGTTGTCAGGCACTTAGGCATAGTCCAGAGCTATGCAATAGTTTTATATATATAGAGAGAGAGATGCAAAAGCATTAGGATAACCAACTCGAGAAAAAAAAACATTTTCATCTAAGCTTCTCCATGTCCCAAGAAGTAAATATATCGTGTGTCTGACTGATTCGAACAAACTGGTCAGTGTAAGGCTAGTCTAGACTACGTGTAGTCGGTCATGACAAGACAACCAAGCGATAGTGTTTGTTGTGTGTTGAGTGGTCAGGCGAGAAAATGTACAATGCCGTGGTTAGTCAAGCATGTAAATCTACTTTCAACACGCATTTTTTTTCTTTGCTTACAATATTTAGATCTAACTGCATAGACAAAGATATATTTCTTTTACGAGAATGTAAACTTGACTGTTATGTTTTCCGTTATTCAGCAGGTACTCGGAGTAGTAAAAGATTGTGTATCTATGCGTGACGTCACATAGAAACTACGTGAAAATCTGACTGTTTTGGATGCGAAGAAAAATTACGTCAGAAAAACATCAATTACTAAGTTATTCTTGCAAATAAAAAAAAAGAATAATATAATCATTATCTGTAAATCAAAACACATATATTAACAAGATTACAAAGAGAGTTTGTGTGATACACAAACTCAGAGGCGGCCCCCGTCGGAGTCGGATCCCTGTCAGATCCGCTTTGATCTCTCAACGGACGGACAGACAGACAGACAGACGGACAGACAGGCCACACAAAACTAATATACATCTTCCGTGCTTTGATCTCTCAACGTTAGCCTTGTAAAGCCGATGTTCAAGGCAATTGCCACACTTGTTTTATGAGTTGATTACTTTACGAGTAAATACTGGTATGTTACTCGTATGTTGGAACAAAAAAAATGTGAAAACATGTGCAGTATATTAGATTATTAATTGTCTTAAAGTAGGTTTCATTTATATTGCATACTAATTAGGTTTTTTCTCTTTAAATACTGTTTGCATAAAATATTTTTAAAAATTAGATTTTGAGCTTTTGGAAAAAAAAAAAGTAGCCGTTGCATCAGAACTTTGAATGCTCTATATTATCGTGATGTCAGATTTTCATTTTCTCTTCTACTTTCTGAGCACTAAACGGGACGGACGGACAGACGGACAGACAGACAGACAGACAGACAGACGGACAGACAGGCCACACAAAACTAATAGCGTCTTTTCCCCTTTCGGGGGGCCGCTAAAAATTGTCAAAACCATGGTAATTTCCCTTTAATGGGGACAGCTGTATACAAATTGTAATGGTTTCGTCTAATGTGAGTGTTCTTATTGTACATCTGGTATTTCATTGTAATATTAAATAGTAACTGACCAAAACGGGTGTGATTCAATTGATGGTCGACCTACGGACATAAGGGATTGGTCAATGGCCAATGGAAGGTGTACTTTCCATTACTAATCAGAAAAGTCTCAGGCTAGGCCGAAAGCGGCCTCTTCTAATGTACTACTTATTAAATCCTTTTTAAAAAACAAAATTGTAAATCATGAGCATGAAACATGCATTCTTCCTTTTTAAAACCAAACGAAAGCGTATTTGGCAAGCTGTTTTTATTTAGCTCGTATTACACAAAACGCACCATTAAGTAGTTTGTATTTATAACATTATATCTTCAGAATATAAGAAAGCCGTTGGCATTTATGTTATAAAATTATACAAAATAATTTAGTTTCTTACCTAATCCTCCCTAGTCTTTACAGTTATTGTGCTATTTATGATTAGCAATATGAATGGCTCTGAATAGTTATAAAAATGCTGGTGGTGGTGGGTTTTTTTTTCGGAAGAAAAAACGGCTTGCTTATTGAATATTAATAATAATAAAATTAAAATTATTTAATTAAAAAAAAACGGTTCGCTTTCAGTTGGTTAATTTTAACCGTTGCACCAGAACTTTGCAAGCTGCAGAATATTTAAATATTATGAAATCACAAAACTTTTTTTTTTCACATTTTTGGCGGCCGTTTAAAAAAAAACCTGCATGCCTTACAAAACTAAATCGTGTACAGTAAAGAGAAGCAACACAAAACTGAATCGCACGTACTGCAAAGTAAAACATTTAAACAAAACTGTCATTGAAGAAAAACACAAATATGACCCTTGGAAACTAGAACTTTATGTAGAGGTTTTGCAAGCATGACAATAGCAGATGTACAAAGAAACAACCCACCCAAGGTCATTGTCAAGAAACGAGGCTGACTTGAAATTGATTGTGAAATATTCACTGACTTCCTAGTCTCCTCCACCCACTATAGTCTACATAGACAATACTCACCCCACACCGCCCTATTTGTTCCCCACATCATGGACAGTGAGAGAAAAAAGAAAAAAAAAGTTTCAAAATGTCATTTCTTTGACGTCATCGGTATCAAATAGCAGGAAGAAACTGGCCAATGTGGGAAGCTCAGAGACGCTCACGCAGAGACCAGTAGTAGGCCTAGAGCAGAAGGATACCTCCACCCCCCAAACATACACACACACACACACAGGATAAATGTTGTATAATGCCAGACTAACTCAACAAAACAAAAACACAAGAGATGCTGTGGTAATGGGAGACTTCTAGGTCGTCTGAGAGAGGGAGGGTGAGTGGAGGACAACTGGACACGAAGGGCGGACACAATAGTGATTGGTTTGGGTCATTCAGAGAAGGTAGAGCATGGTCCTTTTGGTGATGGTCAGTGATGGGTCTTAGAGGTAGGTTTCAGCGAATGTTAGCGATGTTATGCTTACCTATTATTAATTCATTGTGATGAGATAATCGTGATTAATGTCGCATTGGACCCTCCCTTAGGGGTGGGCAACACCCATTGTCTTTTCAATATTTGTAAAAAAAAATGGTTTGAAAGTTTGAGCATAAAATATAAAATAAATAAAAAGTATAATAAAAGTCATTTTATGTTGGTGTCAGAATTATAATACAGGCATCTAAAATAGAGAGTTTCACAAGCAAAATATTATAAATACAAAAATTTCTTTAAAAAAAAAAAAGGCTTATATTTACTGCCATATCTATCAATATTGCAAGATTTATCTCCCTTTTCTATGTAAAAAAATATTCTCACTTATTAACTTACCGGTTAATTTTTTATTATATTGATTAATGGGTTATGATTGATAAAAATAATTATGCGAAGTTTCAGCTTAATCTGAGAATGAGAGGTGGAGGAAATAATGTTTAAAAGATGTGTACCTCACTTTGTAGTAAACACATAGGAATGTATATAAAAGCAATCGAGATCTATGTCAATGAAGACAACCAAATTCAATAACATCTTATCACTAGCTCATAATGATAAGTAAATCAAAGCTAATGTACTTAATAAATAATCTTCATAAGCATTCTCAGCACCAGGGGACAATGACATTATGGTAACTTCATGGCAACATGGCACTTAAAAAAAAAAAAAAATCTGAATCAAATTGAATCAATTGGAAAGTATGGAAATACATTTTTACCCAGACTTCATATATAAAATAACAACAACATGTGAAAAGCTTCACTAGATCAAGCAATGCACCAAGGTCACTTATTTCTTTAATAGACTTCCTGAGAAGTAGATAATCATTTTGATTTTTACCATCACATGTCTTTTCATATATTTATTATATCTTTATATTATACACCAGGGATTTTCCTAAGTAATATCGTAAAACAACAATAAAAGACATGGCTTTAGATCGGTTAAAAAACTGTTTTAAAGATTAACAGATGAGATTTATCTTCTGTATACATTGAATATCACTACATAAAAGGAGAACATTAAGACCTATCTATTCAAAACGCTTTTTAGATTAATCTGTCATTTTAGCTCTCACATTTATGTTTGTAATGTTATCACAGCGCCTTGAGCCTACATTGTTTTTGTTAACAGCGCTCTATTAATTAAACTTTTATTATTAATCACAATCCCAAACTCCAAAGAATAGGACAAATGAATTTAAAATGCTGTGACTCAACCAGGCCACTATATCAAGAGGAGAATACAAGACCTGTTTGAATTTCAGAGCCATATTTATAGATACTTCTAAATTTACATTCAATTACTCTAAACACTATGGCTTCTCTAAACTATAAGTTTTAGGTTCACAAATTGTCTGATATAGGTTTAATGTTTCAAAAGGCCCTGAAACAAAAATAACATTTTCGCCAGTTGCATAAAGTTAAAAAACAAGCAATAAAAAAAAAAGATTACTTATTTAAAAACAAAGCTTATCTAAGGGAAAGAACTGCTCATTGCTGCCATCTATCTAAAAATGGCAGGATTCATCTCCCTTTCTGTCATTTAAAGCACAATTTATTAGCTAGTACTACTTGTTTAATCAATTGGTTAATTTTTTGGAACGTTTCATGTATTTTCATGAATAATTATTCAAAATTTCAGCTTGATCCAATAATGGAAAGTAGGGAAAAAAACATGAAAAAGTAAAAAGGGGATTAAATCCATAATACATCCAGATTGGTTAAATTTTTGTATTGGTTCATGTCAAGACAGGTTCAATGAATAACTATGCCATGTTTCAATTGGATCCGAGAATGGGAAATGGGAGAAAACACATATGTTTTACTAGACAAGCAGATAGAGTTGATATAAGCTTTGTAAAGAAAAAATAGCTTTAAAACAAATACATTTTAACAGGCATTAGATGAGTTAAATAGATCCAGCAATCTTTTTCACATATAAAAATGTGTAATAAAAATTAGGATTTCTCAAAAAAAAAAATATTTATAATCATAGTTATGATGAAAAATATGTATACTATACTTAAATTTAAAAAAAAAAGACAAACTTTTTGGAAGACTATATAGATCTATATCAGGTGCACTTATACAAATATTTTTAAACACATAGAAAGGAAATCTGATTTGCCATGGTACAATATAAACGTATCTTTATAAATGTGAAGAAAGTGAGCATCACCAATTTCCTTTTCAATCTTTGTTAATTTTGTTTAATTTTTTTTTTAAGACTATGCATAAAATATGCAAGTATTATATTTTAAAAATATAAACTGTACACCATAAATAGCTTTTTTCGTTATTCAGTATTCAGAGCAAGATGAAGAGGATAGTAAAGTGCAAATTTTTGGAAGAGCACTTTTTTTTTAAAATAGCTATTTTAAAGCAAAACTTCCTCAGAGAGCTACGGCTAAATTCTTTGTGGAACAGTGGGGGTAAGGGGTATCTGGGAGAAGATTTTACGTCCTGCCTTAGGTGCTCAGCAAACCCAACTCTGATTACTCAGGATACTCAAATCCGAGCCCCCCTTTATAGGAAACCAAGCGTATAAGCCTATCAGCCATACATGCCTTTTAGAGATAGGACAATAAAAAACATCCTTACTTGTAGTTTTTTTTTTTCATAGCTTCAAACAATATGATCTACTGGTACTTGATTTTAAAAAGCAACAGCTTACATTTAGAATTTATTTTAGAATTTAAAGTTTCAAAAAGTCCTTTTTTTTGGCACTGAACTAAACAAAACAATGCAGAAAAATATCAGATATAATAATATTGGGCTGCAAAACAATATTACACACAAAATACACACACACATTTATGTATATATATAAATGGGAAGCGTGGTCGAGAGGCCAAGTGCGGCTTGAGCTTGGCTACCTAGAAGGGGGCTCAAGGTTCGACACCTGACTCAGGCAGAGTTGTGTTTACTGAGCGCCCAAAGGCAGCACGGGAAACCAACTCCTAGATACCCCCTCCCCCCACTGGTCCACATATGAGATTGGACCAAAGCGCTCTGAGCATGCTATATGCATGAAAGTAGCGCTATATAAAAGCTATAATAATAATATATATATATATATTATATATATATAAACTTTACATCTTTACTTGATATACATAATTTTTACTTATACATATATATTATATACTAGCGGGATATGACCTACAGTCTGCGGTATTACTGATCTACTGGTTTGAATTTAGATCTATGTTAATATGGAAAGTGTTCCCTTCACATTTGCCTTGAGTGTAAAAATGTGTTTACCCATTCAGCTGACACATTTATATCAAAATATCAGGTGGCCTGAGATTTGCTCGGTTAAATAATTTATACTAAGAAAGGTTATATACTACTGCTACTGGTACTACAGCCCATGGAAGGATATGGCCTGCTTTTACACATCCCTCCATTCAGATCTCTCCTGGGCCTTTCTTCACCACGCCCTAACGGTAACCCCAAGTTTTTTTACTGAGGTTTATAGTTAAATCAAAAGTGGCTGCAGAGTACGCAAACTCGATGACCGCTAGCTAAATGTTATGTTCAGTGTGAGCAAGTAAGGCGTAGAGAAGGTCTGTAATCACCATTTCCTTTGATATGGTACATTAGACACTGAAGCATGAACACATGGTAATAATTTACCAGCAAAATAATAATTTTTATAAGGCTTGACATCGAATCCGAAGATTAATGAGGAATGCAGTATTTTCCGTGGATACGCAGCCCCAGATGTGACCTACATATTTTGCCACATCCAGGGCAAGCATGTCCATTGTCCTCCAGTGGTCGATTAAAAGTTTCTTTTCGCGTCTGCGTCTGTCCTCGCCAGCAAATTTTCTGTTGGGCTCAAATATGTATCCTTGGCCTTTGTATAGAGGGAATTCTTTAAGTCCGACATTTACGCTTGACAGAGCAGTATCCTGTATGAGAGACGAATCTCAGACAAACGCATGCCAAAGGCAGTCTTTTTTTTTTTTTTGGTGAGCTAAAAAAGTGGTCGGCGTAACACCTCAAAGCTTAAAAGACCAGCTTAGGCGCCAACTTTCCTTAGCCGACATCAAAGAGAGCACCTGGTTGCATGCGGCCTCAAAACGAGACAGCTGGAGATGACCAGCAAAAAAATAACAAAGTAAACGGTATCTACACTGCTCTACGCAATTAAAGTGTAAACAAAACGCAATAACTAATCATACATTAGTACATTTAATGTCATTAATTTCCTTTCATAGTTCTATAATAAATCAATCTACAATAACTTATGGTGCGCAAATGTTTAATTAGGTCTATTGATTCTTTAAAACTCTTTCTTGTTTGCATTGTACTACGGTAAGCCTAGTGACGTAAGCAGCGTTTTTCACGTTTAAGTCATGGAAAACTTTCATTCATAAATTCTCCATTTCATTCATAAAACCTTCAAACCAAAATAAAATTTTCGATAATGAGACATTTTTCAAACTGATATAACGGTCAAACTCGAGTTTTCCCGATGTGGCCAATGAGTTCATAATTTTTTTCTCACTAATACGCACATGCCTTGAAATTTTAAAGAAAATCGTTAGAGCCGTTTTCGAAATAAAATTTATATATATATAAATAAATAAATATATATATATATACAAGAATTGCTCGCTTAAGAGTATAAATATAAAAATAGTGAAAACAGTTTACCCTACTTGTTAAAACGTTTAGTTTAATAGAGGTAAAATTAGGTATATATATGTAAAAAAAAAAAAAAAAAAAAAAACTAACATTTAGTGTCTTTACTTTCTAAGAGCATTCAGAATAAATCAAGTTTTCATTTCAATCAAGAAATCCAATGAAATAGAAGAGAAAGTTATAATTTTTGCCCATATAGAACAGAATTACATTTACATAGAGTGATAAGTATGCCTTTAAATTTTGTATTTAGTTATAAAAATTTATAATTATTATTTTCATTTCTGCACATATTTTTTGATACGTGCAGAAATAAATTATTGGAAACATATACAGAATTTCTTAAAATGCTATAATATTAAAATTGGTTTAAAATATAATTTTCTGTGTTTAATAATTTTGCTCCTATATATTATAGTGTAATTAAGTTGTTTTTTTTTTCCTATAATACTTCTTTAGAATAATATATTATATTACAAGTAGATCAGACTTATTATAATAATGTTTTAGATATATTTATTATTGTATCATGCAGCATCCACTTAATTTATTAAATGTTAATGGAAGAGAAGACAAAATTTTGACCAGAGATATTCTCATTTTATTATCACTTGGTTAGAGGTATTCAAAGAAAGAAAACTGGACCAGTTACAAGTTAGAACTGTAGGCGCAGTGGCTGAGTGGTAAAGCACTTGGCTTCTGAACATGGGGTCATGGGTTCAAATCCCGGTGAAGGCTGGGATTTTTATTTTGAAATTCTTAGGGGGCCTCTGAGTCCAATCAGCTCTAGTGGGTACCTGACATTAATTGGGGAAAAGTTAAGGTGGTTGGTCTGTGTGCTGGAACCATTACACCCTCATTAACGGTAGGCCACAGAATCGATGATCTTTACATCATCTGCCCTATAGACCACAAGGTCTGAAAGGGGAACTTTACTTTTCTTTACAAGTTAGAACTAGAACCAACCTACTCTTTTAACCACTGCAAGTAAATTTTGGTACTAAGATTTTACTCCACAGCTACCTTCAGATATATAGACATCCTGGTATCTGAGGCAGTCAATAAGGATATGTTCCACGGTGAGGCTAGAGTCACCTCAAAAGAAAAAGTCAGTCAGTGCATAAGGGCTTTCTACCAGAGGACAGGCATGGATTGTGAGAGCTTAACCTGTGGTCTTGTCTGAAGATTCCATAAATATATGAGACAAATACTGGGTTGGATCACAACATAATACCCATGGTTGGTCTGTGGGCTCAACCTATTATTAAACATGACTGGAAGCTGTGTACCACTAAGAATTACTTATTAATGGATCATCACGTCCATGAGTAGACTGCCACTCCAGCTCCTAGATGAAACCAGCCTTGTGGAAGAGTATATACATGGCAACTTGTCTGGAATGATCTACCACACGGATACCTTTGCATTGAATGTGTTGGTTCAATGGCCATGGGAATAACCTCATAGGGGCCAGTTTTGCCACCCCTTAATAGCCTTAGATGCCAATTCCACTAATAATGAACATTTTTAGAGACATCATGTTGAGGTCAAAAGATCTGTAATTATCAGAACTATGGCTGCCTGTAGTGTTCATCTGATTTGCTTTTCAGACTGATGTGAATGATGGTTCCAAGTCTCAACCTTACCCTACCCACTTCCATCAATTAGTTTTAAAGTCAATTTAGACTTTTAGGTTTAGACACATTAAAAAAATGTAGACTGTATATACAGATCTTGTCATGAATAAATGCTGTGACCTAATTCAACTTGTTTCTAGTAGCCGGGGTCAGGTCAAAGAAGACGCACAGCAAACTTACATTAATTATAATCATCCAATCAGGGAAAGAGGTCAGGAAAAAAATTACATAAAAGTCAGTTTGTAGAAGGTCATAGTTAATAAAATATATTTAGAATAGAAGTTTCTCAGATTCTGGAAAATTTGGTTTAGAAATTAGGGGAAAGCAAGTTAGTCGGGGTCCTTGCGAGTAACAGGTCATTGCATGGTAACTGTCTTGTGTTGTAGTGAGTTCTTAAATGACTGCAGGTCCACTAAAGTTGCATCATTAAGTTGGTTAAGTGATAAGTTATAAATATCAATCAGTTGAAGTTGTATTAGTAAAATGTTTTAATATTATCAAGAAACATTTAAAGACAAGTTGGCAATGAATTGAAAGCCTAGACATATAGAATCTATATTAATATTTATATATATATGGTAAGTTTGAATAAGTTAAATAAAAAAGTTAGAAAAGAATGTGTACACATATGTTTCTTCAGTGTGTTGTCAAGTTAATTATTTACTATTCTTTTCCCTCAGGCAGGCTAAGGTCATAGATCTAGTTCAAGTAAGTTTTTTTATGTGGCCCTTACAACTTAACGAGTTTGACACGCCTGATATAGAATCTATGAATTTAAGTTATAACTCTATCATACACTAACTCTATGATCTATCTACACATTAATTTAAATCATTGAATCACTACCTAAATGTAGATTCTAGATTTAGTCTAGATCTACTCTAATCTAGACTAGATCTCTGCAATTACATTTTAATTCACTGATTTAGATCCAGATCTATTATCTAGTGAATTCTAATGATTTTATAAATGATTATTAGGATTTCTAGATCTGTTAATACAGATTACAGTGATAGGGCATATACTAACTAGGGAATATTATATGAATATACTTAGACTTAGATTAGATCTATATAGTATAGTAATTCAAAGTCTAAAAGATAATCTAAAATTAAATCTGATCTAATCTAATATCTAACTTTAACTAATACTGGACTAATCACTAAGTGAAAGTCGTCTAAGTCAGTAAGAGACCATATATAGTAGATTCTTGTATTATATGGAACACCGACTTTGGGAACTAGGTGAAATTTTTTATTTAATTTTTTTATTAGGTCAAGGTTTAAGTTAAAAAAAAAACTGAAAGCAGATTCTTATTCTGCAACTAAAGGACTATAAAAATAGCAGTGTTTCTTTGAATTACCACTCACAGTCAAGATTTTATTTTAAAATACAGCAGGTCACTCCATGCTCCTATACGGCACGCAGTTTTTGTGCTGTCTCCTTTAGCACACGGGGAACACCTTCAATAAACACCACTATGTAATTGCTAATAAATTATATCTAAAAAATATTTATTCATCCCTTATATGGCATTATGGGTAGGATAATTGCCTGGGCAGGTTAAAACATAGATTTTCATACATGGTTTCTGAGAATCTCAAAAACTGCCCTTTGCTTTGGAAAAGCGGAACAAAAATACAGGAGTTTATCTAAAATTGGACATGCGCAGACCCGAAACATCGTTTTTAGCTCCAAACATAAAAACAAATGAGTTATAAACAAAAAAAGCGACCTGTTTACTGAACAAGAATCGGATGAGGTGTGCTATATATACAACTTTTTACAAGACTCTACTTAACTCTACTAGTCTATATTATTTAATTTTTAAAATTATATTTACATTTAGACTCTATAATTCATCTGATATCTGAATTCAGTGAATACAGTAATACAGACTATACTAGAGTGACTTAGACTGACTTAGAGTATAGTCAACAACACAACAGTCACTCTCACAGTGACAGTGTCAGACAGTCACAGTGAGAGAGTGTCGGTCAGTGAATCTGAATGATGAATCTGATCATCTTCGATGATCTTGTCATACTAAAAGTTTAGCAGCTTTGGCTTTAATATTTTAGCAGGCTTACCTGTTGATCAAGGATATCGATTTAAAGGCAAACAGATCTAGCTTTACATTTAAATCATTCGTTTTCATTTATTTTAATTGAGTCATAGAATCCAGCCATTTGAATTTCGCCCCACCCTCCCACGCACTAATCAGCCATGTTTTTGTTGTAGTTTTTTTGCTTACTAGTGTATGTGTACGTGCGGGGAGTATGTGCAGCCGAAGTTTCGTAAATACGTATAGTTCTATGTACTAAGATTTTTTCCCAGGGAATTGTTTGATGTTAACATCTATGGAAAAAAGAAAAAAAAGCAAAGTATTTTATAAAAGCTAAATTACACTATGTAACGTATCGGAAAAGTTTCAAAAGCCTCCCTCCCAGAGTCAAGCTAAAATGTAATCAATAATTTTAGATCTTTCGTCTCTTAGCAATGATTTACGCAATCGGTGACGTAGATGAACTTATGAGGTGCTGTTTGGGTTCCTTTTTATTCTGTTAAAAAATAAGCAGTCGATTTAAAAATAAAGCTGTAGGCCTATGATGTTTCAAATTAATTAAAAATTGTTTATGCTTTTAAAAAAAAAACACAAATATACACAGTTATTAACTTAACAATGTTTGATCTAACACTGTTTGACCTAGATCTAGTTAAAAGATTCCAAAGCATAATACTGAAGGAGGTCAAATGAGGTCCAGGGTTAGGTCAATTAGGTCATGAGGTAACCAGTGGAAAACCAGCGAAACACGTTATTTTGTCCATATAATTATGATTTGCATTTCTTTTTACTTAGGAAAAAAAAAAAGAAATTCGATATATAATAGAGTAGGTGTTGTTGTTT
>JADKLZ010034112.1:0-11428 GCA_021533235.1 Biomphalaria straminea
TTTTTGCTGTGTTGGTTGTGTGTACTGTTTTCGTCAGTTGGTCGTATGTAGTTGAAGACACATTGAGTATCAGAGAAGAAAAAAAGGCTGTGGTGTCAAAGTACTTAGTTTCTTGATGCAATGAATGGAACAAATATTTCATCACCAAATGTCAAGTTGACTTTCTAATATACGTCATTGTTCCTCAGATCTTTTACCACCACTGCTAAAGGTGTCATCAATGCCGGCGACATTGTCAGAAAGACCAGTGTCAATAGTTTAATGTCATCTGGCAGTGCCAGACAGCAAGACCAAAGACGTCAATCTAGCGGCCAGGCTCTGTTAGCTGAGGCTCAGTGCCATGAAAAAGGTAGCAGTTGAGATTTTTTTTTTGAACTTAAGAAACTCTTCAGTAAATTTAGACTTCTGGCTATATATAAGGATCATAAAGTACCAATAGCCACAGTTCGGTATAACTAGCACTAGACAATGTTTTTCCATTAGCTGGTGGTTTAGCTTTGGATCAAACTTTGGAGTCAATCATATGTTTTCGATCAACTACTTTTTCATTGCAAGTTCAATTATTTGAATGTAGACTAGAGAGTCTCTTTAGAATTAATTTGACCTGTTGTTCTAATCATTACACTAGCAACTCATTAGAAAGGAAGCTCATTAGACTGAACACTCAATATGCATTAATATTAAAATATATTTTACAATGATTTAAACAAAAAGTATAGACTTGCATTGCAGATACATGTTAATTGGATATGAGATATTCATGTATTCAACTGATATAACTAAGTTTTAGTTATTTGGCGTGTTGTTCAAACAGATACTGGTGGTGCCGCCAGCGGCCTTGACCGACAAAGGACATTAAGTCTTGCTTCAACGGACAGCTCTTCCAGTTCCGGTTCATCGCCTTACGTCACGAACACGTCGACCGGACGAAAGTCTGGAGTAGCCAATCCATCGTACTTTAGGTCAGTGAATAGACTAGACAAAGAAGAAGAGGTAGAAAATAAAAGAGAGAAACGAAGAGAGACAGAAAACCAGAAAAAGAGAAAAGAAGAAAAAAAAAAGCAGATATTTCTTCCCATCTCATTTCCATTATAAACAAATACATTCTCTAATTAGAACTGTGTCTTTTTTTATTTCTTTATACATGTAGTGTGGACGAGACCAATGTATTCATTTTTGCAAGCATTTAATTTCAACATGACATTCTTTAGGGTTGTGTGCATTTCGTACATTGCACAGGGGTCATTGGGTTAGCACCTACAGGCTATACCATTTCCTAAAGCATGTGTACTTTGAGAGTGGACTTAGGAAAGCATAACGTAAATGTAAGGGACGAAATGTTACTATAAGAAATGCTCTTTGCATGTAGGTATCACACACATTTTTTAAAATGAACTTTTAGCAGCGACTTTCGTGTACTAGCGTAAAGCCCGGCAATGACATGATTTTAAACTAATTTCTTAAACTTTTTTAAAAATCAGATTTAAAAAAAAATATTTAGTGCCCCCATTAGAATGAAATAAGCATATTTTTGTGCGTTTTGTCTGTTTGTTGGTCTGTCCGTCACGGTTAGATAACAAAACACTAAAGGCTTTTGAAAATATGATTTAACCTTTACTGTTCCTTCAGAAATATTGCGATAGTTTAAGGATGGGAGCATGCAGGAATTGAGCCAGGGACCAACGATAAATCCGAACTACAGTCTAGTGCGCAAACATCAAGATAAGGCAGGTTTATACCCTGCTCGCCATCCTCCATCGGCCAGCGAGAAGTTAATTATTTTCAACTTAGAAGGAACATCCGAAACATCTTGCGAATAGGCGGATCTGACAGGGATCCGACTCCGACGGGGCCGCCTCTGAGTTTGTGTATCACACAAACTCTCTTTGTAATCTTGTTTACTTGGACTTTGTTGACGCAAGAAATTCTGAACGTCGGAAAACGCTTACATGTTGTTGGGAAGAAAGCATGTAAAGTCTATCTCCAGAAACCAAATTTTTCTCCAGTATTGAAAACACCTACAAGTTATCTACAAAACGCTATTTCGAAAGAAAATAAAAAGACAATCTTCATTGAACATTTGGCTTCAAAACATACCAATGCAAAATAAAACTGGAAACTTGTATTCTTATAATATGTCTCTCAGTTTATGTTTTTTCTCATTACATTCTCACTCCCGCCCCCACGATGAAGGCGTTCTTCCAGGTGCCCAGTTTATGCGCCACATGTAAAAAATGAAAAACTCTCACTGGGATGTTCTACGTCTTCCGGGCTTTGCAGCTGATGATGTGAATAAAGAGGTCAAGCCTTAAACCTGAGGTCACAGGTTGGGCACTTGTTATCACCAGACACTGCAGCATTTTCTCCTTTCTTTTTACTTCTGGTGTATCTGCAATCCAACGCCATTTACGCTAGCCCTCTATGATTTCTCTCCAGTGCCTCCTTTTCCATATTGTTAGTTTTGAAGAGCTTCATGTCCATTGTGCAGACTTTTCCTACTGTCTTCAAGAAAGTCAGCAAGATGTTCACTAGAGATTGTCGTGAGAACAGTTGAACATTGGAAAAAACGTGCCATGAACACTAGTTTAAAAAATGAAATAATGAAAACTTGAACAGAACTCAAACGTCCAGTCATTAGGAGTTTAAAAAAAAGATTTGTTTCTCTATTTTGTTTTTAACTAACTACGTTACAAGACTAAGGAAGTTGATTCACAAATAATGATGTTTGTTATGTTTCGGTGTAATGCTTTCTGTTTTTATCCACGATATCCCTCACTTCCTTACTTTTCTACGTTTTACTTGATAATAGACGAAAACAGCTGGTAACTAGACAAACAAACAGAAAACGACTTCCTCTCATTAACAAAGTTCTGTGAAACGAAGAGCTCGACTAAACCAGCTTTAAAGTTGAATGAGAGGGGGAGAAGGAGGGATGTCAACACGTTCATTATCTTTCTATGTGTCTCTGTGTCTCTATGTGTCTCTAAGTGCCTCCATATGTCTCTAAGTGTCTCCATGTGTCTCTGTGTGTCTGCATATATTTCTAAATGTCTCTGTGTGTCTCTATGTGTCTCTATGTGTCTCTAAGTGTATCCATGTGTCTCTGTATGTTTCTGTGTGCCTCTATGTGTCTCTAAGTGCCTCCATATGTCTCTAAGTGTCTCCATGTGTCTCTGTGTGTCTGCATATATTTCTAAATGTCTCTGTGTGCCTCTATGTGTCTCTCTGTGTCTCTAAGTGTATCCATGTGTCTCTGTATGTTTCTGTGTGCCTCTATGTGTCTCTAAGTGTCTCTGTGTGTCTCTCTAAGTGTCTCTAAGTGTATCCACGTGTCTCTATGTGTCTCTCTATGTGTCTCTGTGTCTTTTTATGTGTCTCTGTGTCTCCATGTGTCTCTATGTGTCTCCATTAGTCTCTATATGTCTCCATGCATCTCTCTGTGTCTCTAAGTGTATCCATGTGTCTCTATGTGTATCTGTCTATGTGTATCTGTAAGTGTATCCGTGTGTCTCTATGCGTCTCTAAGTGTCTCAAAGTGTATCCATGTGTCTCTATGTGTCTCTAAGTGTCTCTTAGTGCCTCTATGTGTCTCTATGTGTATATATATGTATCTCTCTGTCTCTAAGTGTCTCCATGTGTCTCTATATGTCTCCATGTGTCTCTAAGTGTCTCATTGTGTCTCTATGTGTCTCTAAGTGTATCCATGTGTCTCTGTGCGTTTCTGTGTGTCTCTATGTGTCTCTAAGTGTCTCTGTCTCTGTCTCTCTCTCTCTATATATATATATATATATATATATATATATTTATTTTTTTTCTTGTTTGATGTTTTTTATCAGATGAAATTGCAAGCCAAATAGAGGAATTGTAAAAAAGATATGAATGATGCATATAAAAGGGAAGATTTACTGAGATGAAATGGATGGCTGTATCAGTTAGAAAATCGAATGTTTTCAATGTTTCTTAGTGAAAAATGATTTCAAGGGAAAATGCCATGAAAATGTTCCTGGTGGACCAAGCAATAAATTCAATGATGTATATCAGAAGCCTTTAATGCTTGTAGACGTCTAGTATCTGGTTCTTGCATAGTGAACATTTTCTCCACAGAGTGGCCATACAGGGGGATGAAGGAGTGGGCAAAACTGCACTGACCCGACAGTTTAGTAGTTCAGAGTACATGGGAACATATGACAACATGACGTCAAGTAAGTTGGTCATGCATAGATCATTCCTTAGAGAAGACCTCAACATTGGCCTGCAACGTCACAACCTGTGGGCAGATTAGACCAATAGATAGTGGCCACGTTGTATAGACATGTGATATGGCACCGAGCTATTGGTCTGCACCGCCCATAGGTTGTGAGGTCACATGTTCAGGCCTTCTCTTGGTCTCGGTCATGCTGATTACATTTCACATAGATCTACATTTCAGAATGGTTTCATTGCTAGTGTCATCATTGTTTATAGTTTGTTTAGATTAATTCTCATTTTTATTTTACTTTCATAAATTTTATTTTTCTTCGTTTCCTTTCGTTCCTATATTTTACTAGCCGGATATGACCCGCTGCCTGAGGGTCTTAGTTTGGGTATTAACTCTTTCTCTCCGTAATTATTTACCACATTCTGATGGAATCAACGCTGGTATCGTCAGTTAGGAGAGAAAGAGTTAAGAATGTAGTGGATTGGATTGAGATCAATATCAATCATGGCGACTGCAACTTTGACTTTTTTTTTTGCCACGAAAATAAAAATAGTGTGAAAATAGGTTTACCCGTAAAGCCGACATTTTCATATGAAATATAAATTATGCGAAATCGGGTTTATCCGATTTGTTAAAAAGCTTCGCGCTTAAATAGAGATACAAATTTAGCTATTTTTTTATGGGGGGGGGGGACTACCGTTGTGGGATGGACTTTATACACAAACTACAGTCTACAGTCTTCGCCATGATCTAAGGAACATTCATGCCAAATTTTATTAACATTAGTCAAACCGTTTCCTGGTTTTGATTGTTATGCGGGACATACATACATACATACATACGTACATCATGGGCGTAGCCAGGATTTTTTTTTGGGGGGGGGAACCCCCCCCCCCCCCCCTCCGCGAAAAAAAAATAGACCTGTCTATGGACGTGTGTGTACATAATTAAAATTTATACCATTCTGACCCTTAATTCTTTCGGAAAACGTTTATTGTACCCTAGAATAGGTTCTTCCTGAAATTAGGGGAAAAATTGTAGACTTTCCGCTCATTCCAGCAAGGGTGTCTGGGGGAGCGCTTTTAAGGAGCTGCCCCAGCACGGGGCGAACCCCCCCTCCAAACGCTATTTCGAGTATTTAAATTTAAAAAAATACATATTCTGAATTTCTGAGGTATCTACATACATTATCGCGCAAAATATATAATTAAAATAAAATATATAACTCATCTTTATTACATAATTCCCCTTCATTCTTTCGGAAGACGATTATTGTATCCTACAATAGGTTCTTCCTGGAGTAAGTGGAAAAATTGTAGACTATCAGCTCTTATCAGCAAGATGATTTGCGGGAGCTCAAAGCGCTCCTCCAGCCCTATTTCTGGTATTGAAAGTCAACAAAATGCAAATTCTGAGGTATCTACATGTATTATCCTGCTATTAAAAAGTTTTATTTCAAAAACCTAATGTGCTTTTCTTTCTCAATTAGATCCCCCCGCGCCATTCGGCTCATTGGGCGGCGGAAAGCTAATTCCACAAAAATCTGTCATTGTCTGAAGCCTTTTACATCTGCTCTGAGGACCTCCATGAAAGTGTGGCGTGAAGTTGTACTAGGATGTCCCTGTTTGCACTTTCCTCGAATTGGCCTCTATGTCATCGCGTAATTCATTTTGTCGGATAATATGTCCTGCAAACCTCATTTCAACTCTCTGTCATAATCTTACTAAGGGGTCGACTACCAGTTCGGTATAGGATCTCCTTAATTGAACCTTGATCTCTATTATAACAAACTCCTAAAATTCTCTTTGGCTATCTTTGTTGAGTCATGTTTAGTTTTTTCAACAATACATTATTGGTGGACCCCAATACCATTGGTAGACATTTGTAACCTCTCTTGGCTACGTACGCTCTTGGAATTAGATTACTGTAGTTTGCTTTGGATTTATTATCGAAAAGGAAAATTTTATCGTCAAAATCATCTGTTGAGGGGTTTGAAACTAAAAAAATCCCTGGAGTATTTTTTGGACAAATAGCCATTTAGCTACGCTCATAGAATTTTGTGAGTAGTTTGCTTTAGAATAATATTGATTGAAGAGGGGGTTTTCAACCTCAAATCCCTCTGTAGGGTTTTTAAACTTTAGAAAAACGCCATCTGGAGGAGGGGGGAGGGGTTTAACTCAAAAACCCGATTGACTTAGCTACGCCCAAGAATTTTGTGTATAATTTCATTTTTTTTTATATTGAAAGGGTATATTTTAGTGAAGGTGAGGGGGGAGGGCTAAACTAAAAACCCCTTTGCAACACCCATAGCATTTTGAGTGTGTACTTTGCTTTTTTTTATACTGAAGGGGGTGGGGTATCGTAAATTTCGGAGGGGGTTTTAAAATCTAAATCTTCCTTAGCTAAGGTTATGGAATTTGGGGATTGTCGTTTGCGTATGTATTTTTTTTTATAGAAGAGGGGGCTTTAACTGCAAAACCCCCTAGTAGGGGGGGTTTAAACTTAAAACCCCATTTTCTGCACTGGGGCAAGATGGTTTAGTATTAAAATCTCACTTAAAATAAATAAAATCAAAGCAAAAAATCAGTCACTTAACTCCGATTCCCCCCTATTATTTATTCTAATGTTATGTATTAAATGCCTAAGAATACTCCTTTTACTTTTATTACATTGTCGTTTGCGGAAGAGCAGACTGTAGCAACTTAGACATAGCAGACTATATCAACTTAGACATAGCAGACTGTAGCAACTTAGACATAGCAGACTATATCAACTTAGACATAGCAGACTGTATCAAACTTAGACATAGCAGACTGTATCAAACTTAGACATAGCAGACTTTAGCAACTTAGACATAGCAGACTGTATCAAACTTAGACATAGCAGACTGTATCAAACTTAGACATAGCAGACTGTAGCATCTTGGACATGGAAGACTGTAGCATCTTGGACATGGAAGACTGTAGCAATCTAGTCAAACAAGACTATAGCAACTTAGACAAAGTAGATTATATGTTTTTGTAGCAACTTGTTTCATATCAGATTCTTGCTCCTAAAGGAAATATATCTGTCTAATTATCTCCCACATTGTCTAATTATATCAGCTTTTTCTATGATTTCTTTTCCCGTAGCATCCGAGAACATATTTAAAATGTCTCTCTAAGTCTTTGTGTTCAGGTTAGTGGAGATCTCTTCTGTAAGCTATTTATAGCTAGCTATTAGTTCTACGCGCAGTGCTGACTGGGAGCGCAGATCGAAGTTTCTGATTTCATTCATTGCCGCTGTTCTTGTATTGCATTCCAAAATAGTGAAACACGAAGAACTCCCACATTCACTTCTCATGTTGGAAACAAAGAAAATATTGATTCTTGTCTTACCAAATGAGTTCATTCAATTTGAAGTATTTTTTAACTAGCAATCTAAAATTAAAAAGCATATGGGACTACATAGCACAGAGGGACGTTCTGGTGAAGTTGCTATGGGATGTTCTTTCATAAATCCTGAGCATGAGATTGTTGAACAATTTGATACCTTATTAAAGTCACTATTCCAGACATTTGATTTAGACCTGAACGATATCCCGGCATGTAATTAGATGTAGATTTGTGTAACAAAAAGTTGTTAAAACTACAATGGCTGGTAAAATCAATGTTTTTATAGTGTTGTTCGTATTTTGCTTGAAGTAAAGAGATCTTGTAAGCTGCTCACAAACCACCATCTGGCATCTTCTCTATACGATGTCTAAGACAATCTGTGGTTCTATTCTGAACTTTATTCTGAGTGTTGGAAAGTTTTCAAATCTTTATCTATTTTATTAGAGCGGGATTGTCTCAGATGACCCTCCAGCGTAAATGGTTTTATATCATAAAAAGGCACTTAGGCAACCGCTTGTTTGACAAGGAAGGAAGGAATACCAATTTTAAATAATCAACGCTGTACAATCTTCATTATTTTTTGTGAAACATATGTTACATGTAGACAAAATGAAGCTCTTTAAATAAGTATTGAAATTAGATACAACAATTTTTCGTTTGAATACCTGGATAAATATCTAATGGATTAACTAATATACAAATCATATATTAGTGTATGAAATGATTAAATTAATGAAATCTTTTGTCGCAGACCCTAGTGAACATGTCATAGAACCCTAATTTATTTTTTCACTTTCATAGATCCCATGGAAGTCTTTGGGGAAGAACAGTTTGGGAATCACTGGTCTTGAAGTTAATATGTTTGTAAACATGCGAGAATAGATTGAGAGAAAGATTTTGTTTGACATCCAAGACTATGATGTATACAACCAATGATAAGTGTCTAAGTGATGCATATTTAATGGGAGCTTGCTGATGTGTAAACCATAATGAATTCTTTCTTCCTATTTGGTCAAAGAAACTTCAAGCAAAAGTTCCACAAATCGGTCATTCCTCAGATCTATATCTAAATATTGAAAAATTTTCTAAGGATTGCTTTTGTCCTTCTAGGACACAATCCAAAAAGTTTACTTTTCAATGTACAAACTTTGACAAGCTTTAAATAATGTGTCAGTTACAATTTTATGTCGTTTTTAATGAGACTATCATTCTAAAAAAAAACAAAAAAAAAACACAATTCCCGACAGAGGTCAATCAAGGGCAAGTGGTGGCACTGTGAATTTACTTCAACTTATGCTTTAAAAAGAATCTATTCCTTTTTTATTCTAAGAAGTTAGATGTACTTTCTCTCTAATAGTAAATTTGCACAATATGCTCTCATTATATCAATTTATGAACTTAAGCTAATGTGCCATGCACTGCGGTGCTATAGATAGATTTGATATATATCTAACTGAAAGTTGTATTTAAAAGCTAAACTTAAAATGAATGAAGAAATTAAAAAGAGCTAATAAAGAAATACGTTAAAACATAAGCACATATTAAGTTCTAAAACAAACCAGGTGAGAAGATTTACCATAGCAGTTCACCGGAACACCACTTCTAAATCTATCACGTCCTGGATCTATCTCAAGACTGTCACGACCTAGATCTTAGACTGTCACGTCCTGGATCTATCTCAACACTGTCACACCTAGATCTTAGACTGTCACGTCCTGGATCTATCTCAAGACTGCCACATCCTATTTTCTTCCTATTCATTTCATTGTCCATCCTCCTTACATCTTCGTACACCTCCATCGCCCCCGTCTCTCTCCCTCTTTGCCCTCTCCTCTTCTTTGTTTTGTTGAGTTTTGATAGTGAGCTTTTACCAAAACCTAAACAGCATGTACTGTTAACATTTAACGATTAGCTTATGTTGAGACTCTACCAGTGATGAGGAGGCCCTGTGGTTATGTTGAGGCTATACCAAAGGTGAGGAGGCCCTAGGGCTTATGTTGAGGCTCTACCAGTGGTGAGGAGGCCCTGTGGTTATGTTGAGGCTATACCAAAGGTGAGGAGGCCCTAGGGCTTATGTTGAGGCTCTACCAGGGGTGAGGAAGCCCTGGGGCTTATGTTGAGACTCTACCAGTGATGAGGAGGCCCTGGGGCTAATGTTGAGGCTCTACCAGTGATGAGGAGGCCCTGGGGCTAATGTTGAGACTCTACCAGTGATGAGGAGGTCCTGGGGCTAATGTTGAGACTCTACCAGTGATGAGGAGGCCCTGGGGCTAATGTTGAGACTCTACCAGTGATGAGGAGGTCCTGGGGCTAATGTTGAGACTCTACCAGTGATGAGGAGGCCCTGGGGCTAATGTTGAGACTCTACCAGTGGTGAGGAGGCCCTGGGGCTTATGTTGAGACTCTACCAGGGGTGAGGAGGCCCTGGGGCTTATGTTGAGACTCTACCAGTGATGAGGAGGCCCTGGGGCTTATGTTGAGGCTCTACCAGTGATGAGGAGGCCCTGGGGCTTATGTTGAGGTTCTACTAGGGGTGATAAGGCCCTGGGGCTTATGTTAAGGCTCTGCTAGATTGGTGAGCAGTTCTAGGCGTTATGTTTAGATTCCCTATGAAGCCTGCAATAATTTCTTAGCTTTAGTGTCTAATAACAGTATTCGTTTGTGAACAACTTCACACACATTTTGCCGAGTCCCCTTTGTGTACAGTTTTTACTTGAGAAGTCGCTAGCCTGCAGTGTTAGGATAATGGCGGAGGTTAACTTCACTTTCAAGTAGCTTTGGGTACTAGTCTCTTATTGCTTTCGGGTTTCAATGGACGCCAGAAGAAAGTTGCCATCCCTCCCCCCTTTTTGTACACCCCTCTCCCTTAACTTTACGTACTCACTAGGCTATTGAGATGACAAGTGTGGAGGGGGGGGGCGTATATATATGACCTATACAATAATAATGTTACTATTGAGCTACACGATTACATTCCACACTTTTATCATATTCTGTTAGTTCACTAAATCAGCTTTTTGTAAGGTAATACATAAATTATGTGATCATATACCAGTGTGTATCTTTAAGTACATTTGTTTACAAGAACGATTAATTTCATCTTGTTTGTTTTAAAAATTGTGCACACTTACTAGCATGAAAAATTCATATTCAATATACAACCAAAGAAAATAAACATAGACTTTACACGAGCTGGTGAAATGCAATGATGAAATTGATTTTCAACATCCCTTGCATTATTTGATATCTAAAAGTTACAGATAAACTGTTGACAGACGGACAGACTTACAGCATAAACAAATTAATAACACAACATTCGCCCTGAATACCACCAAATCAAAGTAAATTAAAAAAATAAACAAACATCAGCGTTCTCCTGCTTTGATGAGTTGATTCTGTAAAAAAAAGATATTTTCAATTTATTATTTATGTTCTAAGTTGGTTAAAATCATATTCCCTTAAAGTTTTCTTTTCGGAATAATATTTAGAAGATTTCTGATCGACTGATAGATGAAATGTAGCTGCGATTTTCTTGTACGAGTGACGTCAACAAAAAAATAAAAAAATCGAAAATGAAATATTTATGTCTGCAAGCACATTCGTTTCGTATTCATTCGGACAATCTTTTCAATCCCCTTCAATCTTCCATTCTGAACATTTCCCCTCTCTCTGATCTCTCTCTCTCTCTCTCTCTCTCTCTCTCACTTTATAGATCTATTTCTACGAGCCCATGTTGTCATCTAGACATCATTTAATTCCATTAGAAAGTAAAGTTCGGACAATTGAATGTATTCTATAAATAGGTTTTACCCCCCTCCCCTGACTACCGGTGAAGAAGACGAGTACACTGCTCAGA
>JADKLZ010034141.1:0-18528 GCA_021533235.1 Biomphalaria straminea
GTATGAACACCGAGAATGTAAGAATACAGATGGTAGCTAAGTATGAAAACAAATATAAGTCAAATGCTTAAACGTTAATATTAGATCACGGATATTGTTTCCATTTTCCAGTCTAGGTATATTATATATATTGTTACGACTTCGCCATTGCGCATCGCAAGTCTGTTTAGCGCACCTCTAGTGAACGGACTATAACAAGAGGTTTACAAGGGAGTAACGATTTCCGCCCAAGGCTAGAAGTGGAAATAGAGACACTGTAGTATAATAAAGATGTTATTTGTGTACTTGTGATGTCTTATCAATAAATATATGTCTCGTTGAGTTGGCCTTGTCTCTTATAATATAACAATGGTGTCAGAAGTGAGGATTATAGGCAGCTCAACGAGAGGAGGTAGGACTTGATCACAAAGGCATCGTTCAAACTATTAGACCAACTCTCAGTTAAAGAACTAAGGCAGGAACTTCTGACCGATATTAGAAGCTTGGTGGTACCAAGGAGGTGCTTACAGCTCGTCTCCGGCAAGCCTTGATAGATGAAGAAGAAGATCCGGATGCTTACGTGTTTGAAATTAAACCGTAGATTTATGAGCTCATTTAAGAAATTGACAAGATGCATGAAGGTATTGTTGCAATGTGTAAACAAATGAACAGTATGGGGAACAAGGTAGATGAAATGGTATCACAAGTAGAAGGCCAAATAGACCAAATTGATCAAATTGAGTCGCAAGTAAAAGGAGGAATAAACTTGTTGGTGAAGGAGCCGTTGCCTGTGGACTCGTTGGTGAAAAAGTTGCATGGTCAGGACTGTGGCTGCACAAACAGTGGTGACGGAGACTCTGGGGATTGGAGCGCCGTCTGTGTCTGTGTTGTGGGCAAGTCTTGTGGTTGTGACTTTAAAGACGAGAAACGTGACAACGATTGCTGCGACGATCTCGAACGGAAAGAGAGAAATGAAGAAACTGAAGTCTGTTATGTGCCCGAAGCGTTTGTTCCTGTTGCACCTGTTACCAGTACCTTAATCAGCCGGACAGATCAAGACAACGTTGGGTCTGCGTCTAAGCCTGTTGCTGTAGACCTTAAAGACCTCTGCCTATCTACCGGTGCTCACGAAGGAAATGTGAAGCTCGACAACTGCATCCAGAACTTGAGCATGAACTGTGCGTACGGCGCATCACACATAGAATTTGGGTGCCAAGAAAACCATCAACATGGCATATGTACTTCTGCCATCATCATTGACATTGGCATAAATGAATGTCAGTCAACCCACTCTACATAAGAGCTGTCAAAAGGAGAACATCTTCCACTTGAACGTGAACAGACCTATCTCCTGGACGTGAGACAGTTGGATGAAAATGACTGCGGTGCATTGGACTTTGTCTGCAACGTAGCTGCATGTGAACCTGCAGCTCTCATCGGAGGAGTCTGTCGGGAGGGTCCTATAGCTCTAAGCGTTATGGAGCAAAATAAATGAAAACTAAAAGTAACAGCAAACTGTGCCGCAATAGTGACTCTACTCTATATTTGTGGGGTTTTAATTTCTATGCACTTTTTAGCACTAGAGTTAAAGAATCTTTTTTTTTTTTTGTGTTCCGAGCTCATCTGTTTGTAGCTCAGTTTTGTTAGTATTTAGTTGGCAGCTTTGAAGCTTAATTCTGCTCCTTGACATTGGTTAGTTTATAGTGAACATCTCCAGTGTAAAACAAAATAATGAATGCCTTCTTAGTATTCTCTTGTTAGTGCGAGCCTAAGCTCAGAATCTACAAGTTAATAAGAGAATCTATATGCACCCATAGTCCTAGCTCGAGCATTAAATATTACACCCTCCTTCCCTCTAAAACCATTCTGACAGATAAGACCCATTTAGCTGTTCACATTAAATCCCGTCTCTCGTCCAAACTGCTAACAATGAAAACGTCAGACGTCTGGGCCAGTAGCTGATCAGACAGACGTTATAACAACATCATTTTATAGATATATACATATCTACGTTTTTTTTACAATCACTTAGTTCTGAAAGAGTTCGACTCAAACTATCGATTTAAATCACTTTTAAATGCTTAAATAATACAGAGGGCTTTGATCTTTGAAAGACTGATCACGTTAAAAGCCACATAGAGTGGAAGTCGTGTGAAAATGTCAGGTTCTTGGACCTCAGCCATATTTCAAATCAACTGATAGGATAAAAGAAGGGAAGATTTTTAAATAGTAGTTTAAAAAAAACTAACTTTAAGATCTAACGACATTAAAATTTAATTGTACCCTTCTAGCAGCCCCTTTAAGGAAAAATCTTATATTTGGTTTACGCTTTCTGTGTACAATACTAAAAATAATAAATAATAGCATTACTGAAAATAGAAGTCTATATGAGTTCAACTTATGTGCAACGGCTCTTGTAGATCTTTTCGTTTTAAAATAAAGTATTCATATGTATGCAAATACATATCAACCTTTTTTTTCTCATATAAAAGTTCCTGCAGACAATATTGAAACATTGGAAATGAAAATCAAAATTACTAGATTGTGAGTTTGTTTCCACACAAACTATCTTACTTGTTATGTGGTTTTCTTATGGAAATATTCACATACGTAGATAGGCTATATGAGCTGTTTCAATAAAGAGGGGAAAATTAATTAATTAAAAACTAAGATCACAATGATAATTGTTTTTCTTCTACGGTCTGTTAACGATAATGATAGTCTTTAATTGTCTTGTGGTGTATGAGTTTTGAATTGTCACGATGGCCCGTGGTTCGAACCCGCTGATATCTCCTTTCGCCCTGCAGGTGGCTTGGTCTGGGACTTAATCATCTTCATTTTTAAATGTCTAAAACTTGTTATGCGAAACTGGACAAACATCTTTTATCCCTGTTGTGAATGCAATTCAAGAGTTTGCATGAAATGTGTGAGTTGAACCAACCCACGAGGGCCGCAAAGGAGTTGTTTTTTTTTCATTCATTAATATATAGAGTTAGGGTCAAAGGGAGTCTGCTACACTCAGTGCTACATGAAAGTTAGTTGACCACAAGACACATTGTTTATGCTGCCACGATGACAACTGGACATACCCACAACTGTCTTCCAGTTCATGTAGTACAAATACTTTCGTCAGAAATCTAGTCCCAAGTTTTATCTGAGGTGATGAGATTTTATGAGTACAAATTGGTAGCTGTTAACTACAGCTGTTACTAATCTAGTGGATCTCTCTACAGTGACTCTCATGGTATTCACTAAACAATAAATCTTTCTTATCAGTATAACACAGCAGGTGCTATATTTCAAGCGCAAATTTTAAAAAAATATATTTTTCACACAGGAAAAAATAAATGTAGTATGAATTTAAGGATCAGTTCATTTGATTGAAAAGAAATAACTATTAAGATCTTTTTTTTTTCATTGCTTTTATCTTTGAAAATGGTAAAAACAACACTTTTAAAAAATCTTCTATTCTGAAAGTAACAGAAATGTGACATTAAACCTTCTACATAACCCCCACCCTTTTATTTCTAATATTTTTTTTTTCATTCACACTCACTATATATCTAATAAAATTCCCCCCCACCCAAAAAAAAAAATAAAATGAGCAAGACTGGCGTCTAATTAACACTCACATGAGTGCTTGTAAAATGACCAATTAGGAGACCGTTATTGTCCAGCCGAGAGGCCAGGTGGCTGAGTGGCAAAGCACTTAAATTCCAAACCGATGGTCCCGGGTTCGAATCCTGGTGAAGACATTGATTTGTAATTTAGGAATCTTTGGGCATCTTTGGGCATCTCTGAGTTCATCCAGCTCTAACGGGTACCTGACATTAGTTGGTGAAAAGTAAAGGCGGTTGGTCGTTGTGCTGGCCACATGACACCCTCATTAACCGTAGGCCACAGAATCCGATGACCTTTACATCATCTGCCCTATAAACCACAAGGTCCGAAAGGGGAACTGTACTTTACACCCAACTCTCATCCCTGACATTTGTTGAGGAAGTAGAGGCTGCTGGCCGTTGTACTTGCCACACGAAACCCTCGTTAACAGTTTCTCATAGAAACTTTGTTAATAACACTATTGATTATTTTAGATCTAAACAGGAAAACTGTGTTGTTGTTTTTCCGGGCAGCTAAAATTATTTGAAACATTCTTTCTTCCTAGTAATGGTGTTTGATTGCATGATTACACTTGGACATGAGTCACATTGTTGCCATTGTGTCTGTATAACTCAAACAAACCCGTAAACCCGAGAAAGCGGCTCGACTGGTTTTCGTCTTTTGATGAGTTGAAGATTTAACATTAAATTCAGAGCACAGCAATGGGAGAAAAAAAAATACAATGGAACTTTGGAGAAAAAAAAAATAGGCGGGGAGGGGGAAGGGTAATTTTTGTTTTTAGCTAATGAAGAGTCTTGCTCAAGTTTGTGTTGCATTCTGTACTCTTCGGTTTCAATTTTCGCCTAATTTTCATTAGAATAAAAAAAAATATATCGGAATGGTCCTCATTCACTAATCATAAACAAACATTTAGCCACGTGCTTCTCTATATCTTATATAAAAAATTTAGTAATCCATAAAGACTGTCACGTGATACGTTTTTTTTTCATTGTTTAATCAATATTATCACGTGGTTAAATGTTGTTTGTTTACGATTGGTGAATGAGGTCCATTCGTCAGATGGGTGAAAAGATATCAGTCCACAAAAACTGTGTCGTCTGCTCGTATTTCTTTCAAGATTAGTTGTGTCCCGTTGCAATGCAAAGAAAATGTACATAGAAGACATAATATTTCGAAATATGGACATGGTTCTTTTTTCTTTGCATTTTCTTCAACATGACTTCCAATGACCTTGAAGCTGGACCTTTGATTCCATGACTTTGAAGTTGGACCTTTGATTCAATGACTTTAAAGTTGGACCTTTGATTCAATGACTTTGAAGCTGGACTTTTGATTCAATGACCTTGCAGCAGGACCTTTGATTCCATGACTTTAAGCTGGACCTTTGATTCATTACCTTGAAGCAGGACCTTTGATTCCATGACTTTGAAGCTAAACACTGTTAGTTTCATTAAAACATTACCATATTGTACTTCATAAACCACAAACTAGCTTCTTTTTTTTTTCTTTATTTGTCATGTTAATACTTACATCAGAGACAAACTCAAATGTACGTTAAAAATCTACAGTTATTAAACGTTTCTACAATTTCGTATTGATTTTTCTGGAGAGACTCTTAGAAGTATATCGTTTCTATTTACATGTTTTGGATGTTCCTTCAGATTTGATGATAATTATGTCCTTGCCCTCAGCAGGTGATGACAGTGGAAGGGTTCGAGCCTGGCTCTATCCAGAGTGAATAGCACACAAGTAGGCCTTTCATTTTGAAGTCATATTGAAGTGCTAGTAACAAAAATAATAATGGTACCTCTTTCAGAGTTTGTCATCTATGAGAGCAGATAATGTATGGTCGAATGTTAAAGTGGTACAATAGTCTTGACTTACACAACGCATGTCAGGTACTCATTGGGTGGACTCAGGGGCGTCCTTTTAATCCAGAAATTCGAAGTCCCAGTCTTCACCAAGCCTTAAACTAAAGACCCACTCAGCCGACACACCAACATTAAAGTGCTAACTACAGCAAAATGTTAACTTCAATTTTTACAGTGTTTTGTTATCGACGAAAATCGCGGTTTGACAGCGTCTAGAATATATGTATGAAAAGGTCTACAAACACTTCTGATTACAGCTGTGGACAACTCAAGAGGGCTGATTCTAGCACTGACCACACTTAAGCAAATCTATAGCACTCCTCGCTTCACTGAGTCGGTAAATCTCACAGACAACTTAGTTGGTCTAGTATGATACATTTCTGGTACCAAAGGAATGACCATAAGTATGCCTATAGCTAGCTTGTAGCCAACGGGCTACTCCCATTGATATATTGAGATAACAATGCTTACAAAAAAGATCTACAATTGCTAATTTGGAGGTAAAGTTAAGACAGATGAAGTATCACGTAGGTCTACTTAGAACGTAATTAAATTCTTTATTGATAGTTCTTTCTCTGTTTTTGTCCATCAAACCAAAAAGCGTCATAATGTTTAAATGTATATAGATAGATCTGGTATGTAGATTTAGGATGTACTATATAGATCACTTTAATATAGAGATCTAGTATATAGATTTAGGATGTACTATATAGATTTAGTATACAGAGGTAGATCAAAATCAATTTTCAAAAATCATTTTTATCAGAAAAAGACATTAACCAACCTCTGAAATTGCATTAAAATCCATAAAAAAATATAGACAATTTAATAGATCCATAAGTCTGGTTTAGAACCATATTGAAGAAGCTATGCAAAAGAAGGAATCAGATCTAGACTAGATAAAACAAGACTAGATTATCATTAGTGAAAGCTACATCAATAGCAGAATTAGTTTATGGCAACCAAAATGATCTATTTTTTTACCTGTAGCATGGTCATTCTGTGCAAGACCAGGAGATATGTACAAAATTTTTCCATATTGACCTCCAATGCAGTTGTAATTTAATCTCAGAGAATTATATCTTTGAGACATTTTTCTCCTTTGCAAGCAGCAATGGTCTTCAATGAAAATATTGTTTCTTTATGAATACACAAATAAATAATCCATTTCAAGAATTGTACACAATCATAAATAACATAAATATTATTATTAAAACTGCTAACTCCCAAACGTACTGTTAAATAAGCAATGCTTGAACACTGGGACTTCTGTCACCAATGTTAAACTTTTTGAGACATTTTGTGACGTAAAGTCAGAAGAGTCTAATCGTCTGCTCGTATTTACATGTTGACCAAGTCATTAGCAGGATTTCCATTCCAGGCCACTCATGGTCACTGCGCATCCGTATTTACACCGGGAGACAGTAAACAGGCGCGAGCACACAAGTGTCAACACGAAACAAAAGCAGACGGTAACTAACGGATTTTTGAATGCGAAGCAAAACAAAATTAGCGAGTCAGACAGCGCCAATATTTGAACACATTATGACCGAGTTAGCTAAAATATGAACAAGGAAAGTCTCAAGCGAAACGAAACACACCTTAGTAAGTCCTGTTAGGGGGAAAACGAGTTAGGCTTTATTCATAAGGTCTGAGCATGTTTAAACGACTACACACGACACGCTCATTCCGCCTACACGACAAAAACTAGATCTAGTTTTAGTAGTCTTGGGGCGTTGAATGAACGATAGGAAAGACGGGTGGGGCTGAGATAAAAGAAAACACATAAATAGACAGGTAACTAAATTAAACAGAAATAAGACTTATAAGACCAACGTCGGCCGCGAGGGGAGAAAATACAACTCGCGAGACGAGTAGGCCCATAGAACTAGTATTGGTGAACCCACTTGACAGGTAGCTTTTAGTACTAGATCTAGATATACAGCTTTATTTAGAATTCGACAAACTTTGTGTTATAAATAAAAAGGAAGAAAATAAAAACCTGATTGAGGATACATTAGTTCAATATCAGTACATATCTATGATTTTGTTTTGAAAAAAAAAAAAATAAACTATTTTAAAAGCCGGCTAATCCAGTAAGGCCAGAAAATGTGAGCAGACGTGAAAAACAAAGGTCAAGACAGACCCTTGTCTTGTAGCTAGGAGAAGATACAGAAAAAGCAGCAAGATTTTACACACTACAAATCGCAACAAACTTTTTAAATAAGGTCATGGTTTTATTCCATTAAGATATAGACATATATATTATTTCTGTTAATCTTTGGCATTTTACACCTCGAGAGACGATCTTTTCCCTTTGCAACTGCTCACGTGACTAAGGAGGCCAATACTTGATACACAGCTTTGGTCACAGTCTATGCACCAGACGCTGTTGCACTTTCTGGTGTGTAAGTCATCTGCAATCCAGACCCTTCCTTTATGCAATCTAAGTGGATCCATCTAGTGCCTCTTTTTTTCCCCAACTGATAGTGTCTGATTTCCCCTAGACATTCTGTTTGACGATCCAATAGAGGGCAGGAGAGCCGCTGGTCGCCCATTTCTGCATCGCTGTATGCAAGCGCGACATAAGGCTCTATATCAATGAATAACTTGCGAAAGAAAAAACAATCTCTTCATTTTTACATTTTTCTCTACTTTAAACGAAAAAAAAAACTTTTTCAAGTTCTAATGAATTTTTTAGGCCTCCGTATGGAAAAGCCGCTATTGTTCCTGTGTTTTCTGTTTATCTCCAAGTCCGTTCATCCATTGGTCACTCTAAAATTTAAAAAAATAATAATAATAAAACGAAAGTATTACGTATTATTGAAAATTTGATTTTACCATCACAGTATTTTGTTTACGATCGATCTATTTGCCATTT
Source organism: Biomphalaria straminea (assembly GCA_021533235.1). Classification (NCBI taxonomy): domain Eukaryota; kingdom Metazoa; phylum Mollusca; class Gastropoda; family Planorbidae; genus Biomphalaria; species Biomphalaria straminea. The sequence continues at coordinate 8,353 of JADKLZ010034141.1, forward strand.
TAGGCTGCCCCACCCCTTTTCAAAAATGAATATTTCTGAATATCATTTTGCATATACAGCATATCTGTTGGTAGCCGTTTGGAAGCAAGGAGGGATTATTGTAGTTGTGCTTTAGGTTGTGTTTTTTTTTTTTTTTTGGAGGGTGGGGGGGTTAAGGTTTGGTGCCCCCTTGTTCTCATTGTAGCCAAGGGACGGGGCTGGGGGGGTTGAATCCTACGGTTAAATACTTTAAAGTACAGGTAGCCTTTAGAAATCTGATGTTTTCGGTAATCCAACAACCACTCACCCCATCCTTACTTTAGTGATATGAAACTGACGGACAGTCAAGATCAACTTTAATAGGATTTCCTAATCGTTTTTGTCTAGGTGTAAACAATATTTACTTTTTCGTGACAGCATATCCTATTGTTGTTGTTGTTTTTTTAATTAAATTTAATATGCAAATTGTGAGCACCATTTTAAAAAGCATTTTTTCTTTTATTAAAGAGATTTTAAAATAATTTATAAAAGGACACTCGTTAGCCTTAAAATTATCTATGCTGACAGTAACAATAATATTGTTGATCAATTGGAGGTTACTTTTATGATTTAGGCCCAATATTAGTGGGTGAATAATTTGTGACGATGATAGACCCTCAGGGGCCGAGCTCGAGTTTGTTTACCCCTCTAATTTCTCTATTTATTTGTATATGATCTAAATACATAGACTAGTTTCTTCAACGATTGTAATGTGTGGAACATCGAAATTATAAAATTCTGCTGATCAGGATTCATGTAGCTATTGTCAGTACATCTTGAGTGGATGGTCGCTGCTCCCTGGCTATGGCGGCCCCTCAAAGAGATTGTACTCCCAAGGGTTCAAGTACTTTCCATATTATGACAACCTTCCAAAGACATTCTTGGTTCCGGATAATTTGATGCATTCGTCACACTCTGTCCAGCACAAGGTTACCGTGAAGTAGTGTGTCTGCAGCGCCGAGTATTCCTTTTATCTAACAAACATAACACACGCTCCCTCTCCCTTTCTCTCTCTCTCTCTTCTCTTCTCTTTTTCCTTCTCTCTTTCTTTCTCTCTTTCTCTGTCAAAAGAAACAAATCACTTTAAAAGTGATGCCCTTTCTCTCCTTCCCCACCCCTAAACCTTGTAGATATTTGGTCGTTGGGTCTGTACCTCCAAACAGCTTGTTTAACTAAACCATTTACAAGAAGTTGCGAGTTGACAAGAGGTATTTAAAAAAAGACTATTTGTGACTCGTATTCGGCTTGCTCTTTTCAATTCATCCCCCCCCCCTTTTTTTTTCATAAATCGTAAACAAACAACATTTAGCCACGTGTTTCTCTATTTCTTCTATACAAATTATGCAATCCATATAGGCTGTCACGTGATACTTTTTTTTTCATTGATGTATCAATATTGTGACGTGGCTAAATGTTTACGATTGGTGAATGAGGTCCATTGCTAGTCTCTAATATCATCTTTGGGAGGATACAAGAATGTTATTTGAACGCGTTGTCCCATTTTTGAACATCCTTTTGTTTTGTTATGCAGCTGGCGGACCTTCAGTCCGACAAATATATGGTTATTCTAGATCTACTGCGGGGATAGCGGTAAGGTTTGAACTCGGGACCATCGTGACGAAAGTTCGCTGCGCATAGCACACGCCCAGGCAACCATCTGTAACATCCATAAAGGTTTATATGTACTGTTGCAATACTTTTATATTAAAATCACACCTTCGGAGTGGAACTGCAGTGGGGTAGCTAGGGTATTTGATGCCCTGTGCGGCAGTTCCTCATGATGCCCCCCCCCCCCCATCAAAATAAGTTATAAAACAGCAAAAAGTTTCTCAGTTCTAAATAGTGTGTATTCATTATTAAAGATTTGCTATTACGCAAAAAAAAAAAGATTTTGCAGAAAGATATACAAGTGAATCTCACGTGCTTTTTTATGCCGGCAAACTATCGATAATTTTCTGGAAATCCATTTTTCCACTAGGTTTTGTTCAATAGACGAGATCGCCAAATTAATGAGTTCTAAATACCGGAACAAATTCGTTTTAGTCTATGTCGGTAGGAGAACCATCAAGATTGATTTCCATCTGATGATTTCATAAAAGCGACTAAAATTATACTTATCAGCCATGTCATGGCGTTGTTCTTATGGGTTATTTCTTGAACAATGCCTTCCAGGAAGATATTTCCACCAGAAGCTCTTTCCTATGTGTTAATATGAAATCTATCTTAATTTCGCCTTGCAAATTTTTCTTGTCGCTAATACGTCTTTAAGGTTCTGCATGACAATGTATCATAACATTTTGATCCAGCTAGTGGCTAGTGTAATGTTGGAAATAATGGAGAAACATTTTACTTTTAAAACTTTCAACTCTTAACTTCTTCCATTCATTGAACCCATTGTTGGATTTAAATATATGACTCCTTCTGTCTCGGAAGACAATGGATGCGCCGAGATGAGTCACTGGCTTTGGTTACGTCTTGAGACATGGCACACTCTGGAGTGGCTGATCAAGCCAATTCTGGATCTGCATAGTTTGCCACAGTTCGTGCATTTATATTCCTCAGTTTTAGGGCTAGCTGACAGCAGGGAAGCTTTCTTTTTCATTCTCTTGGCCGATGCAGCTTCATTTCTTTTGCATTCAGCAAAGTTCGTACCAGCACGCACAGTCTGTCTCCATGCTGTTCGGTCTTGGGCTATCTCCTCCCACATGCTTTGGTCGATGCCCGTTGCCTTCATGTCTCGCTTGCAGACATCTCTGTAAGTTAATCTTGGGCGACCCTTGGGTCTGGCTCCCTCTGCTAGCTCAGCGTATAGGATGTCTTTCGGGATTCTTCCATCTGGCATGCGCGTGACATGACCTAGCCAGCGTAGTCTTCTCTGTTGAAGGAGAGCATAGATGCTGTGCATGTTGGCCCAAGTTTAATTAAGTTGGATTTAAATGCAGATCTAATATTTGATATTTTTGAAAAGAGTATGTAAAGGAAGCCAAAAAAGAAAATAATTTTTGGCAGAGCAACACATCCAATTTCTGAAAACTTTCTCGCCGTTTGGCATTTGTCTGAAGAACCCAGGGCTGGACTTTGGCCACTGCAACCAATGCGGTCGCAGTGGGCCCAGCGCTTTCATAGGCCGTGCTAGTTCAGGGTGTAATTATTAAATTGCAAAATATATACGAAAAACTCCTGGAAATCTCCTGAATTTATTAAAATCTCATGAAAACTCTTTAAAATCTCTAGAAAAATAGACAAAATTGTCATTTGTGGGTGTCATTCATTGCGGAAAAACGCCAATCCTACGCGCAATAAAAGAAAAAAGGCGTTGTAGCTTTCATGTAACAAGATGTAATAATCGGGCAAATGTTTACCTTAATCGTAAGTTCCAATATTTTATTTACTTTTATTGTCACTAGCATATAAATATACCATTGGTTAAAAAGTTCGTAAAGTACAGATCGCAATTTTTAACTTAGCAAAGTCATTTTTTTTTCCTTTTACAAAATCTTAAGTTTCACTTATTATGCGTATTCCCACACAGACTAGGCCCCGCGCAATCAGTTTTGCATAGGGCCCCGCAATAGTTTGGACCGGCCCTGGAAGAACCAAATATTTGAAAGCTTTTTCACCTTCTCTTTTGCTGATTCTTTTTACATTACAGCATTACACACACATTTAATTAGTAATTACACCATGAACACATCCATAACCCTTGCATTGAACAATGAAGCAACATCATGTAGGGTTTTAAAATAAAAGTGTTAAAGTGCGTTGCCTTCAAAGATTTAAACAACTCTGGTCTCTGGTCAAATTTGGTTCTAGCTGGTGTTAAGCTTACATTTAATGTAATTTTTAAAAGAGTATAAGACATAACAAATTACCAAAAAAAATGTGTTTTTGTTTATATAAGTACAATGTGTAGTTTTACTGAGAAATTTTATTCTTAGTTTGATGCCCCTCACCACTTGATGCCCCGTGCGGCCCGCACCACCCGCACATTGTTAGCTACGCCACTGAGTGGAACCGTATGGGTTTGCGGGGTGAATTTCTCGGAAACGATTCTAAAGATGTTCCTAGATAATTAAGATGATGTACGTCGTTGCGAAAAGAATTACTAGACTGTTGGCCTCATGACGGATACTCTAGTTTGAGTTCTAATTATTCAAAGTATAAAAAGAAATAAAAAAAAAAACCTGATGCATTATTTTTTTTAGACATCGCACACTCATTAGTTATTAAGGGGAAAAATAATCACTCTATAAGCACTATAAGGTAATATTGTCTTTTTTTAAAAGTATTTTTTCCTAAAAAAAAAAAAAAAACTTGATGCGTAAAAAAAAAAAAAATTCATACATTTCTAATTAAGGTTTAAACTGAAGGAGGCAACTCAAAAAATTGCAAAATAAGGAATCTACAAATTCGAATTGTTTCCCTTCTTATGAGTAAAATGTTTTACATGTTTCGGAAATTCCTTCAGAGTTGAAGATAGTTATTTCCTAGTCCAAACCTCCCGCAGGACGACGGGGGATGGGAGCGGGCAGGGTTTGAACCCGGGACCATCGGTAAATCGATACGACAGTCCAGCGTGCAAACCGCTCGACCAGGCAGCCATTACATATGAGTTCAAGGACAGACTGAGGTAATGTATGTGTGATTGTTTATGTGTCTGTGTGACAGAGTATTTCAGTGTGTGTGTGTGTGTTTAATCTGACAAACTTTGGTCTGCATTTAACTACATAGAACAATTGGTTTTGTTTTCTTTTTTCTTCCAATGTTGCCTGTTTAATTAAGGCAGTTGTGGAAAATTATTTCCGCAATGAAAATGTGCTAGATAGAGTAAGTCTCAACTGTATTTTCATTCTTTTTTTATTCACACAAATGGAAGGCTGATCTAAACAAATAAAGGAAATAATAAATAGATTTTATGTATTATGTATTTCAGTTCTCATAGGTTAATTAAACACCGTGATATTTTCACAGACACTTGTATTTTTAACGTGTTCAATTTTACAAGGAGCATATTGCCCACCAGGGGGAGAACCACCAAAAGGATAGTCTGCAATGCACCAAGTTTGCTAGCTATCCAAGAAGCTTGTGTTCGAATCCCTTCTAGAACTATAGCCTGAAGGTAACAAGGAAATTTTTTTCTAGATACCCTCCCCCCCCACACACACACACAGACAAGTCCGTAAAAGAGATTGGACCGCAGCTCGCTGAACATGCTATAAGCACGAAAAATGCGCCATACAGGAGCAATGGAAAAAAAAAATTGAGGATATTTACCCTGGTGTTTTCAAACAAAATAAGCATCATGGTGGTCTTGGACTAATTCACATAATTTTTTATCCGAAGTGAGATGCTGATAAAGACTACGTTACCATATACTACCCAATACATTGATTTTAACCTCAACATCACATTCACAATGTGTACATTCAGTTGGAACAAACATCCAGTGATTTACTTTGGTCCAAAGTCCGTATGTTTCCTATGTGTATGTTTACAGATCTTTCTCTACAATCGCTCACCCCTGCAGTAAATCATTCTATCATATTTGGATTCATACATTTCATCAGATTAAAAAAATAATGTCTATACATGATCTCAGCGATTGCTGTTGTGTAGACTAATTATCATATAACTTAACTAACAAGCTTAAATGTTAAGTACAATGCAATGAAATATGTTAGCGGATCAGAGGATGCGTGTTTTGCATTAGCGTCACATAAAGCCATTCTTATATCACGAGAAGGCCTGATGGTTCTTTCACGCCAACTATCACAAGTAATGGTTCTTTCACGCCCACTATCACAGTTAAATGGTTCTTTCATGCCAACTATCACGAGTAATGGTCCAGCCATAGAAATCTTCGGTCATCAAGCAGTTCTGCCATTTCTTCATTGCAAGTGCTGTAGTATTTACGTAGTAGCGCCCTTGTCTCTGGCAGCACAGTGCTGGTTTTGTTGACTGTCTTGTGGAGACGGTCTTCATTGATTATGTCTTGCATGATTTCCGGAGACACCGAAGCTGGAACACAAACAATGCAATACATCTCAAGCATTTAACATAGTCATATACAGCGTATAATATATAGTATAATAATAATGATAATAAGGCTTGTCTTCGAGACCGAAGTTTAAAGAGGATACGCAGCCCCAGCAGTGACCTACAAATTTAGCCATATCCAAGGCAATTTTCACCTGTGGTTGAGAAACAGATTATTTTCTTCGCCGTCTACTTCAGTCGTCGGCAGCGGATTTTCTTTTGGTCTTGGTCTTTGTGAATATTGTTAACATTGAAGGACACATCTTCAGGTAACTGTGGCGTCTTATTTTGGAGAGTCCTTCCCGTCACAAACAACGAAGATAAAGGACTTTTGGTGGAGGAGCCAGCCACTTCTTTTTTTGGCTCACATTTCCCAATGCTTTTTGGCTGTCCATAGATTCCTTGGTGACCATCTCTCTCCACATAGTGCGGTCTATGGATAAGATGAAGGCCTGGACATTAACTAGGATAGCAATTACCCCCCTTTCCATACAGTAGTTACCCCCCTCCTTTCTCCATGCAGTTGATATTTTGATCAAAGGAAATTTGAAATAAATTTTTGAGACCAACATAATCTCAGGCTCAGACTGCATGTGCTGCTATAGCCTAAGTGTAACCGGCTCCTGATTTTCCATAGGGTTGCCTCAACTCCCGAAGCCTTTTAATTGGGTATTGCCGAAAAGCAGCCAAGATATAGTTTCCCAGATTCCTTTCTTCTGGTAAGAAGCCCGAAAAGGCTACCGAACCCCTCTCCTCTCCCTTTTAATAGCTAAGCTATTTAACATAGGCCTACTATTCTTCTTCTTCTTAAACTGTCAGGTAGAGTTGAGCCTTCGGCTCTTGGAACTCTAAGCCAGCAAAAGTGAACAAGAGCTCCCTCTCACCGGCCTGAATGAGAACAGTGTACATTGTTTTGTCTGGCGGGTGGGTCAGACTCGTGGCAAGAGGCCACGTATACTAAGACCCCCGGCCATTTTCCTTTTCTATACCAGGCTAACTGTGTGGGACACGCCATTTATGTAACGGCCCCTTGAGGAACAGCGCCTGGGTTGTGACAAGGTTGTGGGAGGATGCTCTCACACCCCCTTAGGCACCCCCACGGGAGTCTTGTTTTGCTACCCTTTAACCTAATCGTTTCCTCCAACGATCGTTTCCACCCGGGCGCCACTGAGGCAGGGTAGCATGCAATACAATGCCCTGGATAGGCCTACTATAAAAAATTTAACTAAAATATAATGCATATTGCGCAAAAAAAAAGACGAAATACTTACGCAATTCCAGGAAGTGAAACGCTTCTTTGAGTGTCTTCTCCATTTCGTTGGCGTATTCCGTAGTACGGATAATGTGGAATGCACTTCTTGGGAAAACTTGGAGCCACTCTTTCAAAAACACATAATAACAGCTGACGTGTATCCTGACCTGGAAGAGCACGTGATAATGTACTGAAAAGCTCAGGGCCAGATTTAAGTAAGTTTAGTTTTTGAAAGCTTTAATAAAATTCCACTTATTAATAATAATTCCAATCTTTAAAAGAATGCAATATTTTAGAAGAAAGAAAAAAAAGGGTACTGGTACATATAATATTCGTTTCCTTCATGAAAAAAAAATTACCATGCATATTTGGGTTTTAAAAAATGTATATTTTTGAGTTTGAAGAAACTAGGGCCCGTAACTGCATATATATATATATATATATATATATATATTATGTTCACGCTTATGAACAGTGACAGTGTTCCAACCGTAAATTGTAAACAATGTGATGAACAGAAAATGAGGAAACACAAATAAACTCTATAATGAAAAAAAAATGTATAAGTTGCTGACCCTTTGAAATTTGAACATTTTATTGATCTTTGAATTCAATCTCTTAGAGCTTCTGGGGTAGTAGTTATCCCCCGATTCCGGTTCTGATCACACCGTTGTCACATATCACACTTTGACCTTACTGTACTGTACTTTACAAATTCCTTTATTTCCCGTATGTAGTATACTAGTCGACCGGCGGCATAGCATACGCCGCTATTTTTAAGGAGGGCTTAGGCACTGCAACATATGCGACTTCAGTGGGTCCCGCACTTTCTCTGGACCCGTGCTAATTTTTAGGTGTATAAATTATTAAATTAAACCATTTTATAACATATAGCAGATTTCCCGCGGCCTCGTGATTTACACGGAGCCCCTCTAAATCTCCTGAAATGTTATTAAATATAGGCCTACGAAAAAGTCCTGGAAATCTCCGGAAATTATTAAAATCTTTTGTAAAGTAAAAGTAAAGTAAAAAAAAAATATGCTATGCTATTTTGTGAATGAAAATAGTGCGGATTTGGATACACCATTTTCCATTCACACCATGCTGCGCCATTGGATCTTCCCATTTACTTTTTCTAAGTAAAGCGAATGCGTGACTTCATGAATAAAAATTTATATGAATGGAGCTAAAAATGGCTAATTGACCTTAATTTACGCGATATTAAGAATAGAGTTGCAGTCATGTAACAATGTTTTAGAAAAACAAATTTGAATGTTAATTTGATTAAAATATGAAATGAATGGACTATAATTAGTAATGTTCATGTGCTAAAGCATAAAAATATCTTTGCGAAGAGAAGTTCTATAATCTTAGAGTTGAATTCGAATTTTAGATCTAGATCTAGATCTAGGAATAGAGAGATGAGTTACCTTTCGTAATCATGTCTAATGAACGAATGTGCGTAATTTGTGATATTAATTAAAGTACCACTAAAGTGAAACCTGAGAGTAGACTCTATCTGTGTATTGTCGTTCTAGTTTCAATAGTCTTACGACACAATAATCTAGAAATACTTTTAATATTATGACAAAAATTGAGAAGAAGAGAATTATATACACTACTTTCATTCACAAAATAGTGCGGATTTAGATACACCGTTTTCCATTCACACCATGCTGCGCCATGGGATCTTCCCATTTACTTGTTGCGTTTTGTTTGAACTTTTACTTTGAGAAGTATATATATATAGATAAGGAAACTACCGGAAGTTTCTGGAGTAGGTCGTCATCAAAGAAACAATATCTCCTGGAATACATTGCTATACACTCTTTCATTATGGAGATGGCTTGAACTACATGCTGGTGAAATACTTCTGGATCGTTCCCATACTTCAGGAAAACGTAATCCGAATACAATCTGTGAAAGAAATATCGATATTTTTTTTCTTATTTAAAATTGTAATTTAAACAAAATTTTTTTCACAATTAATACTTTTTTTTCTCTACAATGCATTTCTGTAGCGCTTTCACGTAGCTGTTCATGAGCAAGTGTCGACTATGTTAAATGGTCTCCGGGTTAAAAAAAAATATAGAGCTTATATATAATGTCCATCTCTAAAGTATAATATTAACATATAATGTAGAATGTTGCTAATGTATAGGGTCTAATTTCAATCGAAAAGGGAGTTGTTATCAAAAATTATATTTTCTTTGTGAGGTCGATCGAAGCTGAGTCACAATCTAGTGACATCTAGTCTATCTATTGTTTAACCACTTAACACTCAGATTTAGAAGGGGCGATATAAAGAGTCGATGGTGCTACGTACAATTGACCAGTGGTCTTCAAAGAGGGCGATTTCATGAGGGAGGGGGAACGCTGGACTCCTGAAGAACGGTAGAGGTCGATGGACGTAAAGGCGGCTGTGCAGGAACTTTTAAACAAAAGAAAAAAAAACATTTCTTCACAGTTAGCGCTGGCCAAGTAAAGACAAATTATAATTCCATTCCTCCATTTTAAGAACAGAAACAACGTTAGAGAGGCTTTTTTTTTTTACAATACCACTATTCAAGTCAGAATTTGATGGAGGGCAGATCCTGGACGCTGATCTCAAAAACGGCTTTAACGATTTTACTAGAAATGTAACAGTTGATAAAAGAATTACTAGGTCTTTGGCAAAACGTCGAAACTCTAGCTTGACCGTTATCATTATTTCAAATAAAAAATTTTAAAAAATTTAAAATTTAGCTAGAGCTTTTTAGACATAGATATAGATTTAGAGATAGATATGGAGATATAGACATAGATACAGACATACATATATATATCTAATATATAAAGTTGAATGTTTAGCTCTAATATATAAAGTTGAA